>PVIY010032773.1:0-28685 GCA_004026745.1 Myrmecophaga tridactyla
TCCAGCCAATCCTAAAGAATACCTAGGGCAATTTATAAGAATCCACAAGTGTTCCAGGCACTAGAGTAACTTTCCAGAAACCTACAACCTCCAGATGGGTCCCTGGTCCAGATAAGTCCTGAAACCTTGCCCAGCCTCTCCAGAACATCAGATAGTTCCATCTCCCTACCCCATATTAGTGACAGATCCTTCCAACATGAAAACTTAGAATGGCCATAGCTCAAACTCCCCTAAAGAGAAGGATGGAAAGATCAAAGGAGATGGTGGAGTTATACAGAGAAGATAGGATTTAACAAATGAATATGAACGCTGAATCATTAAATTGATATCTCTTATAGTTTCCAGGATCTCAGAGCAGCTAGAAGTAAAAACCTAAAATTGTGAAATATGTTCTACAGCTAATTGTGGTGTTGTGCTTTGAAATTTATTGCTTTTTTTGTATATATGTTATTTTTCACAAAGAAAAAGAAAGAAAAAAGTTGATTGTGGTGACAAAAAAATATTTAAACTCTCTAGCTTCCTATATTCTGGAGCAGCTAGAAGGAAAAATTTGAGAGGTTTGTATGGTAGCCCATGACAAACTCTGAGGTCTGTCCTGTAACTACTTCTTGAAGAGTGCTTTGAAAACGGTTGCTTTTTTATTTCTTTGCTTTGTATATATGTTATATTATACAATAAAAAAGTTAAAAAAAAATTAGATGGGTGTGATGCCAGGTGTTGCTTGGGGCTGTGTATATATACAGGTGTATGTCTGTGTGTGTCTCTGTGTGTGTGTGTGTGTGTGCACATGAGTGTTTGCAAAAAACAATATACCTAGAGTATTGTATCTCTCAATTAATGATATTTGTTTAAGGAGTATGTAGAATGTTGGATGGAATTAATTTTGCAAACATGGGATCAGACTAAAATCTGTTTTTAATTTTTATCTATTAAATTTTATAAACATTTATTTTAAATAAAAAATGACAAAATTAGTTTTACTTGATTTTAACAGAATAAAAACAACTGAAAGTGGAGACAATTTGAAAGTCAGATAGTCACATAATATTCTAAAACAATATTATGAAAAAGATAATTTTGACTTACTATGTTTATTTTTTACTTTTAGGCAGTACTAATTGATAACATTCCCTACCTCATTATTTTTACTTGTTTTATGTTATTTTTGGTTGCCATATTTATTTTTCTTACATTCTGTTCTTTACTTATAGTTTCCCATTTTGGGGGCCTTATTACCATAATTTAATATTTTCACTACTCACCACTGATCCTTTTAACAAACTTTTATTTATCTCAGTTGACTTGTTTCTCTTGCTAAGTAGAATTTACTAGAGTCTTGGGGGTGTTCTCTTTCAGATAAATAATGAATTACTCTTTAGTATAAATGTGTCCAAATGTAACTGGATGTTTTAGTTTACTAATGCTGATGGGATGCAATGTACTGGAAATGGATCGGCTTTTATAATGGGGGTTTATTAGGTTACATAGTTACAGTTCTAAGACCATGAAAATATCCAAATTAGGGCCTTAACAAGAGGGCACCTTCACTCAAGAAAGGCCGATTCCCATCTGGGTTGTCTGTGTCACATGCGTAGCCCATAGAGATGTCTGCTGGCCCTTTGCTCTCGGGTTTCATTGCTTTCAACTCCTGGTTCCATTGGCCTCTTTGCTGAGCTTCTGTCTGTCTCTGAGCATCTCCAACATCTGCACCTGAGTCTGAGCTTTCTCCAAAAGCAGTCCAAAGGACCCCAGTAAACTAATGAAGACCCACCTGGAATGGGTAGTGTCACATTTCCATCTAATCAAACCATCACACCCATAACTGGGTGTGTCACATCTCCTCGGAGACAACCTAATCAATAGGTCCTACCCCACCATAGGTCTGCCCCCACACGATTGGGCTTGGATTAAAAGGACATGGCTCTCCTGGGGTACATAACAGCTTCAAACCAGCACACTGGCTGTCATGAAGCTTTATCTGCTAATCTGGTAGGCTCAGAATAGTTTGGTGTTCTCACCTTTGGTTGGGTATGTGTGGGTGAGGAGGACTTGACCAAGATTTCTCAAAGTTCATTCTCTCCCGGGATTTACTGCTCTCTCAGAGGATCTCATTTCAGTAGTTTTCGTTTTGATTTTCAATCCTGCTAAGAGCTTGTTCCTTGCTGGGGATAATTAGGTCTATGTAGACCTGCTGGATGCACCTCTGTTTTCTGCCTGGCCAGGAGAAGCAGTAACATTAGTCTGCTGAAAGCCTGGGGAAAGTTGGCAAAGGGTTTCTAGTCCATTCGGAATTGATTTGTCCTCATGTATATTTTGTTATTTTCCCACTCTTAATTCCAATAGTTAATTAAGTTTGATTTATTGTTGTTTGAGAAGGTGTTTCAGGTCATAGATTTTCCTTGTGGTACAGCATTAGTTTTACTCTTACTTATTCATGGGTACTCCTTTCGCTTTCCATGTTTCTCATTTCTCTGTCATTATAATTTAACTTCATTCTTTGGCCTGAGTGTTGAAGAGAAGAATTTGCTTTAAAATTTTTCAAAAATCTGGGGTCTAAAAATTTTACCTCTGTTATTGCACTCTAACTTTGCTAGATTATAGTCTGAAAGTTTGTTTTGTCCCATTTCTATTTTAACAAAATATACAGAAGTTTTCTTTAGTACATACTATATGCCCAATAAAAAATGTTTCATGGATACCCTGAGAGAACCCCTTTTTTTTTTAAGAACCATGGAACGTTTATAAAGTTTGATTACAGAATGGATTAGAAGCACCAAATGACACAGTTAACAAAATCAATAACACATTCTTTTTTTCTCAAACTGCATGCATTGTCTTCTGGCATTTAATATTGCTGAAAAATATAATTTTAACCTGATTTTTCTCTTTTGTTTCTTTACCCTAATTACTTATAGACTTTTTCTTTCAAGTTCAATGAACACACTTTCGACGGTTTGCTAGTAATTTTGACGCTTAACGCGAGCCCTTTTAATCTTTGCATTTCTATTTTCCTCTATTTCAGAAAATGGTTTTCTATAATCACTTAGAACATTTTCTGTTCTATTTACTCTGTCCTCTTTTTCAGGACCACAATTCAAATGCCGTGTGCCTATGATTTTTATTTTGTATCTGTCATTTTTATCTTAATCATTCCTTCCAAGTTTGTCTTTGCTTCTATGCTTTTTCCTCTAGCCAGTCTCCGTACCATCAATTTGCTTTTTACTAATATGGATTCTACTTACTACTGCTACTAATGTGGTTTTCATTATGTGACATTTTTATTAATCTCCCTTTTCATTTTCTCTTATTGTCTCTTCTCTTCATTGATCTTCTGAATCTCTTCCTTGATGTCCATTTCTGTAACATCCGCATCCTCATTCACTTTTTAAGACCTTCAGATCGCATCTAGAAATGTTATCTGTTCCACAAAGAAGTGTTATTGGGAATAACTGTTTTCCAAAAGCATAGTCTTTGTCGTCCCTTTGCTTGTTGAGTCCTTTTCGGTTCTTCCTCCTGCCCTTTTTTTTGTTGTTGTTGTTTTATGAACTCCACACAGATGCCATGATTAAGACTTCACTTTACCAATCCCATCTGAATGGATGCAGTTTTCTCTGGTCTGTTCTTGGCTTGAGAAGTGGCCGGTGGGATTCTTTTTCCCCTAATTCACTTTTACTGGGGCGCTGTAAAATCGTACCACTGGGCTTTGAAATGGAGAGTGTGCTGTTAAGTCTTTCACCAGCTTGAAGAACCTTAATTTGGATGTATTGTCATTACATGTTTTTTTTGCCATTAGTAAAACTGATGACTCCTCAGTTCTGGGCCCATATCCCTTCAGCTTTAGTGCAGTGGTTTATTCTGGAGGGGAGTGGGGAGTCCTGGCAATCGCTGTAAGACCTTTAGAGAGCTGATTTGGAGTTTAATTCAGCCAGGCAGATTTTTGGGCTTCTGTTTATTGCCCCTTACCTCCAGATTTTTTTCATGTATAGAGAGTTGGGTCAGAAAAAAAATTAATATGAAATAGCCCTGTTGGCCAGTTTCCCACAGAGTTTCCCACCTCTCTGGCATATAGAAATTGCTCAGTAAACATTTGTTGAATTAATGTTTGCAGCATCTTCTTTTCATTGCTCACAAATTCTGCCCCCAGTTTTACAAGAGGTTTTCCGTAGAACTCTTTTGTGCTCTCTCACTCTTTTCTTTTTTAAGGGCAATTTGCATCCTTCTTAAGAAGTGCAAATTCAAGCATTGGTTTTTATGCATCATTCTTTGATTAGGTGTGAATTTTCCTACACAGGTATTAATTATGGTCCCAATTATGCTGTTTTTCACAAATCCTTAGTTTCACCATGGGTGGCATTTTTCTGGCTCTATTTTTGGTGACTGTTATTCATTTCAGTGAATTTTTGGAAAAGGAACATATGCATTAATTCTGTCACCTTTTAGTAAAAATCCTGAAGTTGTTATTTAAAGATAAAATGTAAATAATGAAACAACTTTTTTCATGGGACATGTTTAAGATAACTGTTTGATATAGATGTTGCCTGTATTTCCAAGTCTCCTTGTTTCTGGTTCCTGGGTCTGCTGTTCTGATTTCTCACCCCCCAGAATTTTGGGGGGCCCCAGTTCATGACTCATCAGCAGCTTTTTGACTTTCTTATTTTGACTTTTGGGACCTGTGTTTCTGGGGATGCTTGATTTTTCTCTCAGCATTTTTACCCAAACTTCCAACACCTTGCCGTTACCTATTTTTCCCGGTTTGTTTCTGACATCTTGGGTGGGATCCTCCTTGGTTTTTAATTTCTCACTCCCATTTTCCTGTTTTGCAGCCCCAAAGCCAGCGTCTCTCATGAGCTAAGTGTGGCTCTTACTTGTCAGGATGGCTCAGCGCTCTACAATTATTCCTGCAAGTCCTCTGGAAGTGAACCCAATCCCATCTTCCTGCCTGTTCAGGAAAGTGGCTTCCATGGAAGGACATTGTGAATGACAAATAAAATTGAGATGCAGAGACCCTGTGGCATTTCGTTTTAACTGCTTTTATTGTACCCTAATGTCCTGAATGGGGAAAGAACACCACAGACCCAATTCTCTATCCCATTAGCACAAAGTCTTGTGTACTAATGAAAGGTGGAGAACATTGGAGTTTCCTCTAGCACAGCCTATTGGCATTTAGAGCAAAAGTATTGGGTACAGGGTGCACAGAGAGTTCAGTGGTTAGAATGCCTGTCTTTCATGTGGGAGACCCGGGTTCGATTCCCGGACAATGCACTGCCCCCCTCGCCCCCCCAAAAAAAGTATTGGGTACATAGCATGAAATATAGGGTTGTGGCCTAATGCCTGGGTTTTCCTCAAGAACCTATTAGTGTTTGAATCAATGACTGTAAGTCACCCTTTTAACTTTTGGCCATTCCGAGCCTCTGATTGTCTACGGAATTGGAAGCTTATATATCATGAGTTTTTTAGCCTAACAAATGCTGTGATGATTGATGAGTAAGTTCACTGGACATCTTTGTTCCTGAAGAAACATTTAAAATTTAAAGTTATGGCTTGTTTTCAAGATAATGTATTTTGGCTGGACTAGGCTACTTGGATTAAGTAACCTAGAATATTTTTTCACACTTTCTTTTGTTTGTTTTAAAACTATTTTAGATTTTTTTTCAATTAAAATTTTCACATTACACAATGGTTAAAGTCTTATTTTGGAATTCCAAATAAAGATTGAATCCACAGTAACTGGAAATTGAAGCAAGTTTTATGGGTTTATCTATGTCTATACTTTATTTTGAACTCAAGATTTTTGTTCTTATTTTAGGAATGACAGTCTTGCACTAGATGTTCTCTTTGCCCGGAATGCTTTCATCCCACGGTAACCTTGGCTGGTTCCATATTCCAGTCAGACCTTAGAGAGACCTTTCTTGGCCATCCATCTAAACCAGTTACTGAGCACCCCCTACCACTTTTTCTATTTCAATTCTTTACAAAGTACTTTCATGGCCTTTGGACAATTCCCTTCCCTCCCCTCCCCTCTACTTCTCTCCCTTCCTCTTCCTTCTTCTTCTCTCTCTCTCTTTCTCTTTCGTATGTCTTTGTTATTCCCCCAACTCTTCACCAGGTACTGTTATTCCCCCAACTCCAAGGGAGCAATGACTTTATCTGTCAGAGTTACCTATAGTCTCAACATTGAGAGCTGGACCCATAGTAGATGCACCGTAAAATATTAAACCAATGAAGAAGAGGATAAATTAGAAGTTCCTTACTATTCCAAAGAATTCATTATTGAAGGAACTGTAATTAGTAAATGTTCTATGAAGCATCATTTAACACTTGAACCTGCGTCTGAATGAATGAGCTGGTAAGTCCTGAGCAGATGTATTTCTTTGTACAACTCCTTGAGTAGGAGTCTAAGAAAGTCCTTCTCCTTGAGATTGTTTGCTTTTTCCAACTTCATGGGTATTTCCTTGGTCCCATTTTGGAGTCCAGCCTGAATCCAATTCCTGGCCCCAAGCCTTTTTCATATCTTACTTGAGCACTTATAAATTATGTGATTTTGCTCATCTAACAGGAGGGAGTAACCCAAAATAATGACTAATTATTGATTTTTTATTTTGTGGGGAGTTGGATTGCATTATACTCTTTAAACAATTCACATATTCAGGTAACAAATGTGTGCTGATTATGTGCTAGCCACTGCGGATGTACAGGTGAGAGATGCAAAGTTAGCCTTGAGGAATTCACATATTGTTGAGGAAGATACACTTATGAATGCACAATTCGATTAGCTCATGATGGTGTCCTGGGACATTACAAATTGTTTCTTGAAAACTGCATAGGAATCACCAGCAAAGTAAGGACAAGAATGTTCTTGAGCTCATTCCCAGTGGCTTCTTAGGCAGCCAACTCTCCCTACTCCAAGTTCTCCACACTGATCGCCTACCCCATGCCAGGTACTTCTCAGCAATTGGGATGCTGCTTAGCGGTATCTGGTATATGGTACCTACTGAAAAAAAAAGCCAGTGAATAAATAAATAATTTTGCCCTTTGGGTTACAACGATCCATCACAAGTTTTCTAGCGGCATACACATGAGTAATTTTTCTGAATCAGGCTCACACTAACACTGAGTAGAGAATGGCCTGGTGCCAGTTGGGTCTGTTGGGATAATCCAGGAGGGAGCCACGTTTCTGGTCCTTGTGGGAGTCCTTGACCAGAAGCATTGGCAGCACATATGCAAAGCAGAGGTGGGGGAAGGCATTGTTCTTAAAGTCAGGACAAAAAAAAGTTAGAGATGTTTAGAGGAAGGGGCAAAGGCTATTCTATGCATGAACAACTGGGCACTGAGAATATTCTTTCTAACTTACTCAGTGTTCAGAAGAAAATAACCCTTTGAATTTGAATCACTGGATTGTTATTGTTACTCTCCAGAGTTAACGGGTTCTGAAATGAAATCTTTTGCTCTTTTCCCCTAAGACCTGATATTTGTCAACCTCAGCTCCTGCTTTCAGGCATTTTGGCTCTTCTATTTATTTTTTCCTAGGAAAGAAAAGCACTGCCAGTCCTCCTTCAATAAGAACTTGTCTGTGATGGAAAAGCCTCTCTCCCAGAATTTCTTGCACATTGACAGAGATTGAGTTCAGGGTGGAATCCATTTGTCAGGTCAAGTTTGGAGAAGGGACTCCTGCTCTGCACGCTGCCACTGGAGTCCCTCTCAAATTTAAGATTCTGTGGAGCGGCTAGTATATGATGTAGTGTAGTGCTGCTCCTTGAATATCAGTCAGTGATATTCTTGATTATTTAATACTATTCATTCAATAGACTTTAAATTGACTTGTAAAAAAATCAAGCCCGTTCTAAACAATAGCATTTATGAAAATGTGAATTTTGCATGCAGGTTTTTTTTTTCTTAATGCACATTAAGATAAATTAATAAAATATATTCATTTTCTATCAATTAAAACCATCTTATGTTTCCCCAATAATAACAGACCTCCCCACTGGGAACCTCTCTGGGATGGCATTTTAAAGTTTTCCATGAAACAAACTTTAATACGCAGCAGTTCTGGCTAAGATCCAGAGATGGGTAATGAGTCCTGGAGAGGACCAGTAACCACCGCTGACTGCCTGTCCCAGTCTGCTAGTGGTCTGAGGGGTGACGAGAGGGATTCAGCAAGCAAGGAGCCAGGAACACACATTTTTTTCCCCTAGAAATAGGAAGTTGAGCTCCAGTTTTGCTGTATTCAAACAGTGTTCTGAGAAGCAGAAGACACAATACCAGAGGTTATGAGATCTGCTGTGTCTCTCTTGCCCAAACCACGATTGGCACAGAAGGCTGAGCCACAGCATGGCAGGCAACAAAGGACCAGGGAGGCTTTTGTTGAAGGAAACCTGTGATTTCTCTGGAACCTGAGTCTCCTATCTGATCTTGGCTTCTGGGGACCCCCAGCTCCCAAGGTAACTGGGGTTCACTTGCTCACATTGGCCAAAACTCAGGGACAGGGACGTGTGGATTTACTGCTTGTGTGCAAATGAAGAAACAGAATTCTCATGCACCAAGATATCACGCTGTTAGATTATTTGGTAATGGAGAAACCAGTAAAGACAGACTCCTGCTTTTAGCAGCAACTACAGGGAGAATTCAGAAATGACAGAAATGCAGTTACAGTGGCACTTCGATTAATAGAACACATGGGAAACATGCCCTTTTACAAGGAAATCATCGCGTTTGAGAAAATACAAAACTAAACAACTATAAATCACAAAGTTGCTTGTATGTGCTTTTACTTGACGGAGAAAAACCAAGCAAACAACAAATAAAAAATCTAAGCAATCAACCAGAAACCTCTGTTTCACAGCTTGCGTTGTCTCCTCACGGTTTGAAGTGAATAAAGAATTCTTTGAGCAAAATTTCTTTTGAGTCTCCAGTCTCATTTTCTGCGCCTTCCAGTATTCTGTGTGTACCCCAGCCTGATGCCAATGCTCTCACCTTTCCCTTGTGTCCAAGACCTTCTTTTGTTTCTTCTTCTTTCCCATCAAAACTGAGAAGAATCCAGAAAACAAAATCATTTATCCTTACTGTGGTGGTTTGAAGCTGTATGTACTCCAGAAAAACATGTTCTTTAAGTTAATCCATTCCTATGGGCATGAACCCATTATGAATATGACCTTTTGATGAAGCTACTTCAGTTAAGGGTGTCCCACCTCAATCAGGATGGGTCTTAGTCCTATTACCAGATGTCTTAGAAGAGAATGAAATTCAGACAGAGAGAGACAAAGTCACAGAAGCAAGAAGCTGAAACGGAACTTGGAAGAGAAAGCCGACTGCCCCGTGCCTTGTCATGTGACAGAGGAGCCAAGGGTCACCGGCAGCCAGCCCCAGAACACCAGTCTCCAGGGAGAAAGCATTGCCTTCATGATGCCTTGATTTGCACATTTTCCTGGCCTCAAAACCACGAGTCAATAAATTTCCTTTGTTTAAGCTGAACCATTTCTTGGTATTTCCTTGAGCATCTAGGTAACTAAAACACTCATGAATGATTAATTGCTTCTATATTAACTCAACCTATCTGCGTGTGTGCTCCACAGAACATGCAGTTTCTCAGATGTTAATGAGTGCTATGCAACTCAAAAGAAAAGGTTATGTGTCAAATAAGTTTGCAAAATTCTGGGTTGAACGATTTAAATGGGTTTCTTTACTGTAGGACTTTGCAGAAATTTTAATGTATAATGTGAATTATGGATCATAAGAAGGAAATATAGCATTCAGTATTTCCCAAACTTATTTGATGACAGTAAAAAAACATTTATTTAGCACCTTAAGAAACTTAAAAGTTATATGTATCTGACATGGTCTGAGGAATACTATTTTAGCTGAAATTCATTCAATCAAATGTATTCAAGCAATATTTTTGTATTTTAAGCCTGTAGTAGGCTAAATTAGTGGCCCCAAAAAATACATCCAGTTCCTAATTCATGGCAGACTTTCTGTTTGTATGTATTTGCCTATTCTAGGTATCTCAGTAAGTGAAATCATACAATATTTATCCTTTTGTGCCTGGCTTACTTCACTCAACTTGATATTTTTAAGGTTCATCCAAATCATAGTGTATGTCAAGACGTCATTCCTTTTTATGGCTGAATACTATTCCATTGTATGGATATACCAGATTTTGTTTCTCCATCTATCTGTTGATGAATAGCAACTTGGGTTGCTTTCACTCTTTGACTACTATGAATAATGCTGCTGTTTGAACATTGGTGTACAAATATCTGTTCAAGTTCCTGCTTTCAATTCTTTTGGGTATGTACTTGGAAGTGAAATTGCCAAGTCATATGGTAGTTCTATACTTAACTTTCTGAGGAATCACCAAACTGTCCTCTACAGCAGCTGCGCCATTTTACATTCTCATGAACAATGAATGAGGGTTCTTATTTCTCCATGTTCTTTGGAACATTTGCTATTCTCTGCTTTTTTTTTTTCTTAGCCATTTTTCTAGTGGGTGTGAGATGGTTATCTCATTGTGGTTTTGGTTTGCATTCCTTTAATGGCTAATGATGTTGAGCATCTTCTCATGTGTTTATTAGCCATTTGTATATCTTCTTTGGAAAAATGAAGAATACTTTGGAGTATTCAAGTCCTTTGTCTGGTTTATGATTGTGCTGTTTTCTTTTGGTGGTTGAGCTGTAGCAGTTCTTTATGTGTTCTGGATACGTAAATAGGATGTTTGATGATGGAATCAAGTTAAGGACCTGGAGATGAGGTTATCCTGGAACTAGGGCAGGGCTTAAATTCGGTGACAGTTGGCTTTATAAGAGAGGAACAGAAGGAGACCTGAGACACAGGCACAGGGGAAAAGGCCAAGAGAACTGTCATGTGAAGACAGAGGCAGAGATTGCAGTTATGTTGCCACAAGCCAAAGACTGCCAGGGCCAACAGATACCTGAAGAGGAAGGAAGGAGTCTCCTCCGGAGGCTTTGGAGGGAAAGTAACCCTGTGGGTGCCTTGATTTTGGACTTTGGGCTCTGGTCTGTGACAGAGTAAATTTCTCTTGTTTTAAGCCACCCAGTTTGTGGCAATTTGTAATTTCAACCATAGGAAACACATAATGTTCTTTACCTTTAATTGTGGAGTGTGGTGCTTAGTTTTATTTGTTTTTAAACCTTTTATTTTGAAATAATTTCAAATTTATCTGACAGTTGCAAAAATTATGTGAAATGAATACAGAGAACACCAAAATGCCCCCGACCCAGATATCCAGATTTACCAACTTTAAACACTTTGCCACATTTGTTATATCTATTTGTCTGTCTGTCTATCTATCTATCTATCTATTTATCTATCTATCTACTGTTGGTTTGCCGACATTTTAGACATTTAAGTGTAGGGTGCATGCGTCATACTCCTTGATGACCTTTTATTTTTAAACAAGATTAGGCATCTGTGAGTAACGGGCAGACATTTAAGGACAGAGACTGAATCTGCTTTTTGATCAATGAAAATAAAGTTGACTTGATCAACTTTGAGGGGGTTGGTTAGGGAGTAGAGCAGATTTGAAGAAATGGTCATGATGTCTGTACAAAGGACAGTTCTCTTTCTTTTTGGTCCCTATCCAGTATTTTCTTGTCTTAGCTAATGGTTCCTGCATCCATCCTGTCTTTTTCCATCTTCCCCACCTGATCAATTGCAAAACCTGATCTCATTAACCCCCAGATACTGCTGTAATCCATCCAGTTATTCAACTACCTACTGAAACAGCTGAGTCCCGACTTCATCACCTCTTGCCTGGGCTAGTGGAACCTCCTAATTTATCTTCCTGCGTTTAATTCTGCTCCTTTACAAAACACTTTTCCATTCAGAGCATGTAATTTATCTCACCCATCATTCCTTAAAATATTACCAAGGCTTTCTATTTCTTTTAGATAAAGACCAAAGCCCTTTATATGTGCTACAAGGCCTACCATGGTCTGGTTTCTACCAACCCCCCAGCTTCATCTCACACCCTGCTTTCCTGGGCTCTATTTTCTCCAGCTATCTTGATATTCTTCCAGTTCCTTGAATATATTTTGCCCTACTTGCCTCAGGGCCTTTGCACCATTCCCTTTGCCTTGAACATCATTTGCTTACGCCCTGTCACATAGTTAATTTTCACTCTTCTTTCACATCCCAGCTCAGTTATCAGTTGCTTGGGGAATCTTCCCTGGCCTTGATTATGAGTCAATTCTCCTTGTAATTTCCCCCTTTCTTTACCAGTTATCAAAGTTACATTATTACATTTATTTGTGTGATTGCTGTCTACTTAACTATATGCTCATAAGAGGGTGGGACCATGTCTGTTTTTGTCACCTGAATGCAGAGTAGGAGATTTTAGTGTTTGCTGAATGAATGAGTGAAAAACTAAATGAATGAATGAATAAACAAAGTCAGTGGATTAATGAAGAGAATGCCCAGAGGTTGGTTTCATGGAAGATGTTGGAAATCTGGTCCTCATACAATATGAAAATTATAGAATCTTACTTCTTCCAGGACCTCAAAATACCAGCCACGAGATTTACAAAATATAGTAGGTGACTCACAGAATCCCTGGTAAAGCTAGGAAACCAGGGCTGGAAACTCTGTAGCCATCATATATTGATTTATAATTCAGAGTATATATTGTATCTCATTGAATAGCATTTCAGTCTCTCAAACTGGTGTCCAAACTGAGTCTTCCAAAGACCTTTTCACTGTTTTGTGAGGCCAGCTGCCTCTAGGTGATAAGGTCCGTGGACTGGTAAATTTCACAAGCACAGACCCATTGTTGAATTTAATTCATTGCAAAGGAAGTTCCTTGGTCAGAAGCAATGCTATATATTATACAATGATGATGATTGCAACATTCAGTAAGTCCACAGATGATGGTGCTACCAGAAGCACTGCGATCAAAGAAAGCAAATCTAAATACAGAACAAGTGGGGCAAGTCAGATTAAATACATTTCCCCTTCATGACAGAGGGGATATACTTAAACCAAAGAGTCATCATGTGGCTGGTTGTTCACCCTGGGATTGGGTGCCAAATGGCGAACTTAGTGTTGGTCTCTGCTTCCAGCAATTAAGACATGTAGACATGCAGAAGTGTCAGTCTTGGCGAGGGGAAGTTCATGTTATTGGTCCATGCATGACTTCCATTCCTGCCTCCATGCCACCCTGCTCATGAACTCAAAGACTAGAATGAATGGACAGAGGAAAGAGGCTGCCTAATATCCACCTATTAATAAAAGCCACCTTCCCAGGGGGGCCTTAGGTCAACCCTCTCTCCCTTCCTCCTTTCCCTTCTTCTTTCATTCCCTCTTCTCCTTCTAGTTTCCTTCCTTTCTGAAATATTTATTGAGCTCCCTGTCCCTCAGTCTGCCCTGTCTGGTTCCTTCTCACTTCTCAAGCTTAATGCAATCCCTACCCTTTTCTTTCTATATCCCACAACTCTCAGATATAACTTTTATAATTCTGGCACTTTTGACATTGTAATAGCTAGCACTTAATTCATTTTTTAATCCTGCATCTCTTTCTTATTCTGAAGTCTGGGAACACATGACTAACTCTCCTACATTGCTTGACCTTTGCCAGAAACTTTCTAAGTAGAAGAAATGTGCTGAAGCCACAAGACTTCTTTGTTAATGGAAGTGTCACATATTAAGTTGAATTTGCATTGGGATTTGGGTCACTGCTGAAACTGGGTCTTGGGATTCATAATAACTGCAGGGAGCCAGTGATTTTTGCTTTTCCTTCTTATCTGAAAGGTGCTCCCTCTGAGAGCAGGGCATATGTTTCGTCCTATTATAAAACCTTTAGAAAGGACCCTACAGGGGGTTTGATCCATTAAGCCAATGAGGCTGTGTGGCAGGAGAAACAACATCCTCCAGCATCTCATCCCAACTGGGTCTAAAGGCCTGGAGAGATGGACTTGCTCTTGCTCTCCAGGCAGCATTAGATTCATGGCTTCACTCTCCCTGCGTTTGCCAGCTTATTACACTTTGTTTCTCTTTCCTAAAGTTCCTACTCTTTCTCAATTTCTGTTTAGACAAAATGCCATCCCCCTTTAGGAATCAAGTGCACATTTTTATAGACTAATCTCACGTGCCTCCCATTTCTCATGAACCACTGAGCCTTCCTTCTTTTTCTACCTGGGAATTATCTCCTTTAGCAAAGTTTGACTCCTTGTCACCTATTCCCTTCACTTCAGATATAACTTTATGACCTTCTGATACTCCAAACTTGGTGCCGCATCCTTGGCGCATTCTCAGTGGATTCATGCCATTCATTTGCTCAGTGGAAGAATAGAATTTTGTACATGAACCTAAGCAGTCGTGTTTGCTCTTCTTCCCAGCCAAGCTTGTAATATAATGGTTTTCTAATTTGCTATTCTTGTTTGCCTCTTGGTGTCTTTTATCATTATTAGTTCCCTATTTCCTCTAGTCCCTTGGGCATGGTGAGCGCCTCAGTTGAATGAGTTAGCATTTTTCAGGGTGAATTTTATACAGCTATATTTTGCTTGTGTTTCCCACTCCCATTTTATGTTTTTATATTATTTTATCTTTGCTCAGTGGCATTTGCAACCTCTCTCGGATTAGTAACATCAGGAAAATCTCATTAACTTGCTGATCACTTGCTCCAGGATCTTTATGAAGATATAAAGATTTAACACCAGTTCCGCAGCACCCCACTAGTCATTTCAGTTTCACACAAGTCTTTGAGGAAAAAGGAGAAAAGACTGTAGGTATGTCTGTCACTTCTATTATTACCTTATCTTGCATGCCATCAGGATCTGCTAATTTATCCATCTTCCTTAGATTTTCTAATTCCTTCTCCACTTCGACTTTTTTTTTTGTCAGAAATGCTTTTTACAGGCTTAACATCATTTACCGATTGTTCACGCTTAGAGTTTTTCAAAGTTAGCGAGGGACCCCACTTCCCCACCCTTATTTGCTTAAATTGTTGTGTTGGGGGTGAAGGGTGTGTTGACCGATATTTATTTAGCTCTTTTTTTAAGTTTTGATATGCTAATGTTTTTCATTCAGTAGGCAGCACTCCCATGTAAGGAGGCTTTATAACCACCCCTCCATGTAGATTTTGAAACTGGGGTACAGAGAGGTTAAGTCACTGAATTCTCAGCACATTGCAAAGCAGGGGCAGCAGGGATTTGAGCACAGGTCTTTCTGGCTTCCTGGTCCAGGCAGGGTCCTCTCTATCCCACCGACACTGGAGGGGCAGACTGTTGGCTGGCAAACCTGCTCTGAGACCAGCTGGTTCTTGATGTATGACTTTGGGTGACCTGTCAAAAGCGGAGAGAAAGCCTGTAGTGGGGAAGCTGGTCAGGGAGCTGTGGCCAGTGAAGTGGCAAGAGGATTTTGGGCATCTTGCTGGCTGCAGGGAAGGTAGTGTCTAAAAGGTGGATCTACGAAGCACCTGCGGTCCTACTTCTCCCTTCCTGATCTCCTGTTTGACCTCTTACCCATCTCCTGAAACCCGTCACCAAACTTCTGGCTATGCCATCTTCATAGTACCACTTTGGGACTATGGCACTTTGCTTTTAAGGATCTTAGATCTCTTTCCTACCACCGTTTCTGAGGGACCATGGATTTAGAAAGGCACAGCAATTTCATTTCCTCAGGAAGCTGGTTGACAAAGAGAGTCTAAGGAAAGGCAAGGAGAAAAGTCATGTCACAGTAAGTGTGTAAAAGATTGACGTCAGTGAACCCCAGGAAAGGATTTTGTCCAAATGGATTCAATGCCTTGGGCAGCCTCTCCCTGCTTTTGGCTCGGTTGTGGCAACTTTTACTCTCACACTCCTGTATCAGGACATAACCCGCTGTGTCTTCTGAACCTACCACCTTCTTATTTGTGCCTGCCCTCCTGCTGGAGACCCTTCCCTTCTAGTCTGCACTTGGCCCTTGGATGCCCTCTGTGGAGCCAGCTCTGCCTGGGGTCCTGAACTTGTTTCCCTAGGTCTCAGCATTGGTACATTCCTTCCAACTTCCATGCCCCACTCCAGCAGCCTGGAACCAATCCAGTCTGGTCATCTCACTAACCCAGAGTGGAGGTCAGGAAGGTCAAGGGTGGGTCCCATGGACCAGGAAAAACCGAAGACCAAGTGCTGGAGACTAGATGTTGTTCTCTGCAATAGCCACTTCAAGCCTGTCTTGATTAAATTAGAGTAGGCCAACCAACCAGCATGTGCTGCTATGTATTCACCATCCTGCAGCCCTGTGCTGGGTATTTTGAGTAATATGAATGTCCCAAATAGGGTTTTCAGATTTAGCAAATAAAAATACAAGATGCCCAGCAAAATTTAGATTTCAGATGAAAAATGAAGCATTTTTTAGTATATATGCATATCCTTTACAGTCTTTGGGATACATTTATACTAAAAATTTATCTGTTTATCTAAAACTCAAATTGAACAGGGAATCTCATATTTTATCAGTCAGTCTTAGCTCCTGAAGAAGATACCGTAACTTCAGGGGTAAGTAGCCCGGTTGATAAGATAAGTGTCACGTGTGAAGTCACGAGGCTGCTCATAATAAGGGCCAAATGACTGCCATGAAAAAGCAAGTCAGAAAGAAAAGACTTTAGCTAGATTTTAAGAATCCGCAGGACTTCGGGAGGCAGAAATGAAGCATGCATGGGGAAAGGAGTGGCGTTCAGGTGAGACAAGGAACCTAAGCTCAGGTACAGTAAGCTCAGTACATTGCCAGGGAAGAATGAGTTGGTCTGAGCATGGGAGATCTCAGAGGGAAGGAAAACGGATTTTGAATTCTGGTTCTTTTGTCAACGTGGAGACATTGGAATTTTTTAACCATAGGGAAGAAGCACCATGAATAGTATTTTAGGAAGCTCATTTTACATAAGAAGAACCGAAGGCAGGGAAAGGATAAATAATTTGCCCAAAGCCATACTTTTCTTCCTGGAGACAGGAAAAAGACCATGTGGATACAGTCAACTTTAAGCAAACTAAGAATTATAGTTAATCAGCTGGACTTAGGGCTTATTTTTTTTTTCCTTATGCTATTTTTCTAGATTGCATTGAAACTGTGTGGGTCTAAGTGGCAGGCTGTACAGCAGATGGCTTCAACCCTGCATGAACAGGGTTGCTCTTGCTCCTTTTTGATATTTGTAGCTTAGTAATCATGAAATTCAGTAGCTCCTGATGAATCTGCTCTCCAGGTACTGAGTTGGCAGAAAGGGAGTACATGGTCACCTCCCTTATATCGTTCTAACCTGTGGAGGTGTTCTAGTTTGCTAGCTGCCAGAATGCAATATACCAGAAACAGAATGGCTTTTATATATTTTTCTTTTTTTATATGGGCAGGCACTGGGAATCGAACCCAGGTCCTCTGGCATGGCAGGCGAGCATTCCTGCCTGCTGACCCACGTGGCCCGCCCCAGAATGGCTTTTAAAAGGGGGAATTTAACAAGTTGCAAGTTTACAGTTCTAAGGACAGTTAAAGAAAGTGTAAAGAAATGTTCAATCTAAGGCATCCAGGGAAAGATACTTTGGTTCAAGAAGGCTGATGACATTCATGGTTTCTCTCTCAGCTGGAAAGGCATCTGGTGAAGTCTGCTAGCTTTCTCTTCTGGCTTCTTGTTTCATGAAGCTCCCCGGGAGGCGTTCCCCTTCTTCATCTCCAAAAGTTGCTGGCTGGTGGGCTCTCTGCTTTGTAGTTCTGTGTTCTGAAGCTTTTTCCAAAATACTTCTTCTTTTATAGGTTTCCAGTTAACTAATCGAGACCCAAATAGAATGGGTGGAGACACGTCTCCATCTAATCCAGTTTGACACCCATAATTGATTGAGTCACATCTCCGTGGAGATAACCTAGAGCACTGAATAGGGATTAGAAGAATCCATTGCTCCCACAACATGGATTAGGATTAAAACATGGCTTTTCTAGGGTACATAAATCCTTTCAAACAGGCACAGTAGTCATCCAGGACCCTGGCCACGCTCACTGCTGCAAAGATGAAGGCTTAGTTTAATCTACAAAGTTTGGTCGATGCCAGTGCAGGCCTTCCCTCTGTCCATGTGTCTCTCTTCTCAAAGTGATACGGAGTGCAGTAAGAATCTTGCCTATTACTGAAGTGTTGAAATTTCAGAACTCCTGTGATCTGTAGAATTTATAATGCTCATGCCATTTCAGTCTAAGTATGAAGGGAAGATTTTCAAGGAAGCCCAGTGTGTGGATGTTCTAGTGCTTTGAAGCTGTCCTTATGTGTCAGCCAAACCCATATTCATCCGTCAGATTAATATCAGGAAAACCTACAAGCAGATCTCTAGCCTTGTAATTTTCTGGGTGATTGAAATTGCTTTCACCTAGTGTTTATAATTTTGTTTTTGTCCACAAGTTTACATGCTCTTCTCTCTCTGCTAGCTAAAAGACTCTGAGAGGGCGGGGCTGTTTTCCAAATGTGACAGGCTAGGTATCACCTGTCAAGTGTGCTGGAGAGATTTAGGCATTAGGAGATGTGCCAGTTTGAAAGAATCATGTGCCCTAGAAAAGCGACGCTTTCATCCTGATCCAGTTTGTGGACGCAGCCGTTTCTTTTAATCCCTATTCAGCACTGCAGGTTGGAAACTTGATTAGATTATCTCCATGGAGTGAAACACCCAATTGTGGGTATTAGCTTTTGATTAGATAGAGACGTGACTCCACCCATTCTGGGTGGGTCTTGATTAGTTTACTGGAATCCTTTAAGAGAGGAAGCATTTTGGAAAAACTTTAAGACCAACAAAGCACAAGAACCACAGAGCCCTCGCAGTGAGAGACCTTTGGAGATGAGGAAGGAAAATGCCCCTGGGGGAGCTTCATGAAACAAGAAGTGTGGAGAGGAAGCTAGCAGATGTTGCCATGTTCACCATGTGCCGTTCCAGTTGAGAGAGAAGCCCTGAACGTTATCAGCCTTCTTGAACCAAGGTTTCTTTCCCTGGATGCCTTAGGTTGAACATTTCTATAGACATGCTTTAATTTGGACATTTTCATGGCTTTAGAACTGTAGACTTGCATCTTAGTAGATTCCCCTTTCTTCTGGTATACTGCATTCTGGCAGCTAGCAAACTAGAACAGGAGGGATGCTGAACTAAATGGCCTTCCATTTAAGGGAATTGACTCTTTCATTTGTAACTTAAAATAAAACTGTATGATGATTTTCCCATAGTGCTCAAAAATTGCAATTGACAGAAGGAGGGCTTACAAATACTGCCTTTTATTTAGGTTTAATCAAGTAACATTTTATGAAACTTGACTTTCGATAGTAGTGATTTGTTCAACTACTATTTATGTAATATTGACCAGTGAAAAATTCAGATGTCAATTCCTGCTTTAGGCTGGCAGAGCAGTGAATTGCCTGAAATGTTACAGCAGCAGTTCTAGCTCCAGAATGAGATGTAAAGTACAGGAGTCATTCAGAGCAAAGTAAGAAAGAGTAGTTGTTCTCAAACAGTGGGCAAAGGGCTGCATGCCTTAGAATCAGCTAGAAACCTTTAAGAAAAATACAGGTTGCTAGGCCCTACCTTAAGAATCCTGACTCCGAGATCTGGGGTGACAGTAAAATTTGCTGTTCCAATCAGGGGAAGCTGCCCTCTGGCCTTCTCTCTGCCTAACAAAAACTGAGGACAGCAATACCTGCCAGCTTCTGAGAACATGCATGTGAGTTGAATTCTCCTGGGAGGCAACCACTTCACATCCCAAAGGTGAATTAGAGCTATGCCCCAACCCTCCAATCCCTTTTAATTTATCTACCACCCTTCTGCTCTGTGCAAAACTCCATCTCTCTTACATGCTGCTTCACTGGCTCTCTTCTTTTTTCTTCTCACCACACATCAAAAAAAATCAATTGATCAACCTAATCCACTTGTTTTATAAAACTTCCTCCATACCATTCCTGCATGAACCCACCTCCTGAGTAAGCCTTTGCTAGGGTCCTGAAGAGAAAGATCAGTTACAACAGATAATGCCAAATTAGGAGGATTTCTGTAATATTATATGTATTTCTATGGCATTACCACATCTCCAATTACAATATCTCCAATTGCAGAATAGTGTATCTTTTATGGATTAGGCACATTGTTGCCAGGTTGATATTAGCAAGTAAACATTTTTTTTTCACTTTTAATGTGTACCTTTCCCAATCTACAAAATAGATTGCTTTCATCATGCATTCTGTGTCCAAAGTAAGGCACAATGACTTGCTTAGTCCATCTTATTTTAACTCACTACGGTGTGTGAAGGCTTATGATGACTTGTTTTTCTTTAGGTGCAGGTTTTACTCCATCCTTTGTAGTTGCTTTTGGAAAAGACACTGAACAGGAAAAGCAAATTGTTGTACTTGAAGATTGATTTTGCCTTTTTTTTCCATTTCTCTGCTCTTATCAATTTTATGTGACATTTTTGAAAGTCAATATCAGGTTCATTTTTCATGACTACATGAAGAAAAAGCTCAGCTATGAGAACCATTAAATCAGGGACTTTTTTTCCTTAATCACTTTTCAACGAAATGCTTTTTTATACGTATGTACGTATTTTAAAAGTCTTTTTTTTCACCTTCTTCAACTACATTGAATAATATGAATAGCTATTTTAGAAAATTTAGAAATTACCAAAAAAGTTTAGGAAGGAAATAAAAACTATTTATAATCTTACCAACCAGAGGTAACCATTATTAACACATTGGTTTAGTGATTGCTTATAAATTGTATCCTGATATGTGCATATATTCTCTTTACACTAATAGAAGTAACTCACACAACCTACTTTTTTTTAAACTCATCAGCATATCCATATCTGTATATGTAGAGCTACTTCTTTCTTTTTAGATGCTGCCCAGTATTGCAGTGTTTTGAAGTATCTTAATTATTTAATTAATGTCCTGTTGATATCTAAGTTGTCTCTAATCTTTTTTTTGTTACATATGTAGCACGACTATTCCTGAACTTATAGAATTTTATCCAAATGTGAGTGTATCTGTAGAATAAATTTCTAGAAGTAGAATGCAGGCCCAGAAAATGTGCACTTGTAATTTTGGTGGATATTGTCAAATTGCTCTGCAGAGAGGTGGTAGCAATGAGTATCTCCATCTACAGGGTTTGCCAGTGTCTGCTTTCCCACTCACCCAGACTATCAATCACTTTGAAGCTTGTCATTCTGATAGGTGATGGTTGTGATTTCATTTAATTCACATTTCTCATGATGAAAGATGTTGAACATCTTTATGAGTGTTTAAGAACTATTTCATTTCCTTTCTTCATATTAACTGTTCCTGTCATTAAGACATTTTTCTCTATTTTCTATTGTCTTTTTAAAATGTATTTTTAGGGGCCTTTTGAAGGTAAAGAAAGTTCTCCATTGATTCCAATGTGCTCGCTGACTCCCCTCCCCCCCTGTTTTTTTTTATGTGTGCTGTAGGGTGAGGTCACATTTCATTCTTTTTCCATGTGGGTATCCCGTTATTGCAGCATCATTTATTTAATTTTTTTTGCGTGTTTTCTTGGGGAAGTGCCTGGGCTGGGAATCGAACCCGGGTCTCCCGCATGGCAGGTGAGAATTCTACCACTGAACTACCCTTGCACCCCACCACCTTCCATTTTGTCTTGGGTATTTTTAATGTAGTTAATGCTGATTTTTTTTTCCATGCAGATAATTAAATTTTTCATGTCATCAATTTAGCAGTGTTTTCTTTTGTGGAGTCTAGATTTTGTATCTTCTCCCCTCTAATATTATATATAAAAAACTTCCATTTATTTTTCACTTTCCGTTTCATTTTAACTTTCTTTTTGACTACAATTGAAGATACTGATTGAAGACTTTTTTACCCAAGATGCTTATCTGTTTGACTAATATACCAAATAATCCATCTTCTCTTATTTTGAAATCTCATATTTATCATACATTAAGCTTGTATATAGCCGTGCATCTATTTCTGGAGTTTCCATTCTGACCCATTTAGCTATCTATTCATGTGCCAATATCTTGCTGCTTTAGTTATTGTGACTGTAAAATATGTTTTAATATCTGGTAGGAGGAGTGCCTCCTCATTACTTTCCTTTTTTAGACTTAGCTCCTTAAAAAATATCTTGTTGGTATTTTTGTACATTTCTTTTATTTTGAAACAAAAATTTATTTCCAACGTTTGAACATTATAAGTAAAGGTTTTAAGATTAACTATCAAAAATAATGTTTGAATTTTCTTGTAAATACCTTTTACCACACTTTGACTTATTTTTTTTTAGAAAAGAATCATAGGTGTAAAATTATTGGGTAAGCATGAACACCTTCTAATGGGCTCTTCACGTATATGATCCACTGGCTTTCCAGATCCTACAAGTATGTGAGAGGATGTGTGAGCTGTCTACTGCTGCTTAACAGATCACCTCAAAATGTGACAGCTTAAAACCCCAGGCTTTATTATCTCCTGGTTTCTGAGAGTCACATACCAGGTGTGGCTTCGCTGGGTCCCTTGGGTTCAGGGTCTCCCACCAGGCTGTGTCACGGGTCGGCCAGGGCTGCAGTTATATCAGCGACCGGGCAGCAGGCCCACTGACCTGCCATCGAGGACCTCAGGCCTCCCCTTGGCAGGAGTCCACAGAAGCTCTTGCCCCTGGGACTCTCTGAGGGCAGCTCACAACACGGCCGCTGGCTTCCCTCAGGGGAGAGAGGCTGTGAGAGGGAGCAAGGCGGATGTCACTGCATTTTTGTAACGTAACTTGGGGATGGCAGCTGACACTTCTGCTGTAATCCGTTTGTTAGAAGTGGGTCACTAGACTCCGTGCACATTGGAGGGAAGGGGTTTCCACATGGATGATAGGAGGAAGATGTCCTTGGGAACTGTGCCTGTTTGAAAGGATGACGCACCCTAGAAAAGCCATGTTTCAACCCTGATCTGTCTTGTGGAAGCAGCCGTTTCTCTTAATCCCTATTCAGCACTGTAGGTTGGGAACTCAATGAGATTGTTTCCATGGAGATGTGACTCACCAATTGTGGGTATTCTCCTTTCGTTAGAGGAGATGTGACTCCACCCATTCCAGGTGGGACTTGATTAGTTTACTGAAATCCTTTAAAAGAGGAGGCATTTTGGAGAGAGACACAGACTCCAACAGCCAACGACCCTTGGAGATGAAGAAGGAAACCATCCCCAGGGAACGTGCAAAGGGCCTAGAGAGAAAGCTGGCAGATGCCACCATGTTCACCGTGCACCTTTCCAGTTGAGAGAGAAACTCTGAACACCATTGGCCTGTCTCTTACTTCGGACATTTTTATAGACTTGCTTTAATTTGGACATTCTCATTGCCTTAGAACTGTAAATTTGCAACTTAATAAATTCCCCCCTTTAAAAGCCATTCCTTTTCTGGTGTATCTCATTCCAGCAGCTAGCAAACTAGAACAGGAACCATCTTAGAAACCACCTACCTCAGGCGACTGGTTTCATTGCATCAACACCAGTACTGACTATTTTTATGCTTTTAAAATCTTCTCAGTTTGATAGGCAAAAAAAATCATGTTTCTGTGTATTTTAACTTTTCATTTCTTTTATTACCAATGAAGAGGAATATTTTATTATTGTTTATTGGTTGTAATTTTATTCTTGAAATTGTTTATTTTCTCACATTTTTTCTTTTCCGTTGGGATCTTTTTTCCCCCTCTGGATTTGTAATGATAAGTTATTTTGAAAGTGTGACCTGGATATAGAAGAAAGAGTGCCCTATACACTTTGGGAAGTTGGGGAAAGTTTGCATTTCATTTTACTTTGTGGCTCAATATATGCACTTCATTCATATAAAAAAGATTGGATTATTAACTGTTGCTACCATTGGTGATTGTTATTGAAACACTCAAGGCAAATAACGAAAAAATTGGCATTTATTCCCACAACTTGCACTGAATTTGTAATGACATATTGACACTTAATGGTGACTTTTGCAGGTGATCTAGCGATTTTCAGGCTAATCATTAACATCTGATTCTTTTGATTCAAAATAAGTTGACAATAAAGTGCATGCTTAAGAATTTGCAGAACTATCTACTATCTATTAAAAGGTTCCATGAAGGACAATTCTTAGATATGTAATACAAACTCTGTTAAAAAAAATAAAGAATTTGGTACTAATAAGTGACATCACCTGCACTCGTAGAAGTTTATTATTTCCCAAGACAGTACATAAATGTTATATAAGAAAGCAAATGTCAGACTTGTATCAGTCAATATGTGACCTTGGGCAAATCATTTAAGCTTGTCGATTTCTCCATCTACTAAAGGGGAACCTAAGGCTATTTACATATTTCAAAATGGCATTGGCATTAATGAGCTAATATATAGGTAAGACATAAAATTTATGGGAATATTTCTTTTTATGACTCTCACTAAACTCTTGGCTTTGTACTTCAGCCTTCTCCATTGCTGGGCAGCTGTAATTGTAGGACACTTCTTCCTTATTTTAAGTTAAAATCTGCCTTCCACTAACTTCTACATATTTATTGTAGTTTTTATCCTCTGAAGCTATGCTTACTAATTTTAATTCCTCTTCTACTTCTTAGCACTTTAAATATTTGCAGTAAGCTTCTTTTGCTCCTCTCTAAGTGTTTTAAAAATCCATGCTATGCTGCATTCAGTCTGAAATATAATTTGCTTCTGTATTTATAAAAAATTTAAAGAACCTGGGAAATTGTCATTTTCTTACGTTAGATCATAATCACCAAAACTATTCAATAAAAATTCTGCTACATGTGGTGCTTTTTAGCAAAATGTCATTTACACACTGATATATGGCTATTACTCTCTGGTTGTTGATAATACTGAGAAGGCAGACAGGGAGGCTGACAGAAAGCAAAGTGTTCTGAGAGCTGAGCACAGGCTGCTTCTCTACGATGAATTCATTCACAGAGAAGGCCCTGCTCTGGCAGAGAGATGATTGCATCATGGAGCACAGAGAAAGGGGAAGATAGGGGAAGATCTGCTTTACTTTTGGGGGTGGGTAGTAGGTTGCATGAGAATTTTAAGAAATTTCTTTTCCAGTGCCAAGGCCATATCAAATGCTTAATTTCTGTATCTGACCTTTTAGTATGACGATATTTTTTTTGTTTGGAGTTGATAAAAGTAAAGAACCTGTAATACTATTTTGTTACTGATCATCTTTAATCCTCTTTGTCTAATTCAAATCATTTTATCAATTCATATTTTTGAAGTATGTTTTATGGACTCTACATTGTGCACAGCACCAGAGCTATTCAAGTGAATTACTTGAGATCCATTCTCTGAGGGTCTTTGGGTTGCAGAGGACACACCGATATGAAAACAAAGAAGTGCCAGCCACAGGTCAAAGTCATGAGGTGGGGAGGAGCCCCTCAAGGCATCTCCAAAGGGAGCTGAGGCTGGGTCTGGCAGGCTGAGTGAAGGGAAGGAAGGGTATCCCAGCAGAAAGAAGAATGAATGCAAAAGATGAAGAGCAAAGAATTGGCAGGGCCAAGTAGTTGGAAATGGCTGGAATTAAGAAGCTAGAGAGGAGCAGTGGTGGGAGATAAATCTGGAGAAGGAGCAAAAGTCCATCAAATCAGCCACCTGCCAAGTCCTTCTTTAAAAAGAATTCTATTGTGTATTCTAGCTCTTGCTTTCCATTGTCCCTGCCAAAGGCTAATGTTCTCACCTTCTTCCCAAAAGGCTTGTTCCACTGGCACTACCTGGTTTATTTCCAAAAGGAACTACTTTGAATCTGCTCTCCTAAATGTCTCCATTCTTGTCCTCGTTCCCTAACTTCGGTCCTTTCACCAGTGGAGCCCAGCCCAGGTTATTTAATTCTACTGCTCCTTGTCAGTGGAATTTATGGTGCTTCTTTTGATTAGCTGATGTCAATCAGTGTAAGCTAACTTTGAGAAATCTTTATATGGATGCATTCTTGTGTTTATCTAAAATTAAGCCTTTGGTTACAAGTTTAACAGTATTAGTCAAGATGCTTTCATTGCAAGGGTCAGGAACACAACTCAAGCTAACTTTTTTTTTTAAGGATTTATTAGTTCATACTACTGAGCAGTTCAGGCATAGATTCGTATCAGTTATTTCTAGATGGAGGGTTCAACAAATGCCAAGGGGACTTCCTCTCTGTCTCCTTCCCTGGCTGCATTCTTGGGCAGGCCCTCTCCATGCGGTGGCCTCTGGTAGCTCCACTTTGTGGCATCCATAGAGTTAATGTTCACAGTGTAAAGAATGCCCTTGCTTCCCAACAGTTCCATGTATATCTTGGAATTCAATGTCATTGGCCTGGGTTGTGTCATGTACGCATTTCTGAATAAGTTAGTATGGCCAGCAGGGTGAAGCACAGCTAAGTGACCAGGCCATTTCACATGCATATGTCAGGAGCTGGGAGCTTTGAGACAGCTTAAGCTCAAACCACATGCACGAAAGTGTGGAAGGAGAGGTTCCCCAAGGACCACTGGCCATTCCCAGGAGGAGAAATGTGTGCTTGGCAGCAAGCACAAAGGAATCTAAAATAAAAATTTTACAATTAAAAATTTATTCATTCTTTCATTACACAAAACTTATTGAGTATCTGGGCTTTTGAGGTATCATGATAGATAAACCTGGCTCCTGCCCTCAGAATGGTTATAGTCTTCAAGTGGAAAAAGATATATAAGGTATATTAAATATTAAATAACAAGCAGCAATTATCTTTGAATCCACTTTATTCCATCTTGTCTTCAGTGTTATCATGAGAGATTCTTAAAAGGCTTTGCTTGAAATCAATATGGTATCACAGACACTGTGCATCTCAGGCCCGAAATGCAAATTATTAATTACATAATTTTTATTGCATATAAAATTGCTTTGAGTACTGTGCTGGTTTGAAAGGATTATGCACCCTAGAAAAGCCATGTTTTAATCCTGATCCAATTTTGCAGGAGCAACCTTTTCTTTTACTCCCTATTCAATAATGCAGGTAGGAATCTTTTGATTAGATTATCTCCATGGAGATGTGACATGCCCAATTGTGGGTATTAACTTTTTGATTAGATGGAGATGTGACCCCACCCACTGAAGCTGAAGAAAGCTTCAGAACTGCAGGAGAGCCATGAGAGAAGATAAAGTTACAGAGAACCCAGATAGCAGGAGACCTTTAGAGATGAAGAAGGAAAGCACCCCCAGGGGAGATTATGAAACAAGAAGCCTGAGAGAAAGCTAGCAGATGCTGCCATGTTCACCATGTGCCTTTGCACTTGTGTGAGAAACCCTGAACTTCATTGGCCATTCTTCAGTGAAGGTAACCTCTTGTTGGTGTCTTGATTTGGCTGTTTTTATAGACTTGCTTTAATTGGGACATTTTCACGGGCTTAGAAGTATAAACTTGCAACAGTAAATTCCCCTTTTTAAAAACCATTCTGTTTCTGGTATGTTGCATTTTGGCAGCTAGCAAGCTGGAACAAATATTGTACCTAGGAGTATAAATGAAAGCTGTGACATATTCATTAGAGGAGAGTCAATGAGTGAGGATTGTCTATTTTGCCATTATTGAATGGAAGGCCAGAGAAGCTGGGACTGCAGAAGCTTTTAAAGGGAACAAGAGAACCATAACATTGGTAGTTTTTGGACACAGAAAATGGTTGAGGTGATTATAAGCTGAAGGAGGAGAGATGATCAAAAAATGAAAATCACATGAAGATACAGTGTGAGAAAGAATATAAGTGTTCTAGGAGGAACACCTCTAAAACTTTAGCACTCATCGGAATTTTCATTGCAGTACCAAGACATTCACATGAAATATGCTACACATTGGAAGATGTAATAAACTAAACCAATGTGGCATTTTACATTTACTTGGTCCATATATCCAGGTCCGACCAGACCTTCCAGAGGCATGCCAAGTGGATAAGGAGCTCACTCAGAGACATGCATCATTCCTTCTTGTTCTCCTCTAAATTAAAATAAAACTTTGGCCTTATCTTATATAAGTATGTGATATACCTTGCATTAAATTTTTTTCTTTGAAAGTCTGCTGGGGAAAGATTAAGAAGAGAAATGCATAAATGTAATAACTTTGGGATAACATAGATGTCCTGAGCAAGATTCTCAATATAGGAAGCATGATCTACTTTCTCTGACTTGAACTGTTCTTAAGAAAGACACATGTCCCTCTTCATCTTTTTCAATTTAGTTGTGAATTAAGCGATTTGAAGAATGTTTAAAAAAATGCATGTATGGAGTAAAGAATGCAGCTTAAAAAGTATACCCACCACGTAGTTTAAGAAATTGACCATTTTCAGTAACATTGAAGGCTCTTTGCTTCTCCTTCCCAATCCTATCACCTCCCTTCCCCTCTCTTTTCATAATAAATTATTTGATTTTCCATGTTTTTGAACTTTATAAAAAGGGAGTCATTGTGCTGGTTTGAAAGGAAGTATGCCCCCTAAGAAAAGCCATGTTGTAATATAAATCCCATTTCATAAAGGTAGAATAATCCCTATTCAATACTGTATATTTGAAACTGTAATGAGATCATCTCCCTGGTTGATGTGATTTAGTCAAGAATGGTTGTTAAACTGGATTAGGAGATGACATGTCTCCACCCATTTGGGTGGATCTTGATTGGTTTATTGGAGTCCTATAAAAGAGGAAATATTTTGGAGAATGAGAGACTCAGAGAGAGCAGAGAATGCTGCAGCACCATGAAGCAGAGAGTCCACCAGCCAGC
>PVIY010032774.1:0-15533 GCA_004026745.1 Myrmecophaga tridactyla
AAGTATCACTGAAAATTTCCCAACTCTTATGAAAGACTTAAAATTACAGATCCAAGAAGTGCAGCGTACCCCAAAGAGAATAGATCCAAATAGACATACTCCAAGACATTTAATAATCAGAATGTCAGAGGTCAAAGAGAAAGAGAGGATCTTGAAACCAGCAAGAGAAAAGCAATCCATCACATACAAGGGAAGCCCAATAAGACTATGCGCAGATCTCTCAGCAGAAACTATGGAGGCCAGAAGACAGTGGGATAATATATTTAAAGTATTAAAAGAGAAAAACTGCCAACCAAGAATTCTATATCCAGCAAAATTGTCCTTCAAAAATGAGGGAGAAATTAAAACATTTTCAGACAAAAAATCAGAGAGAATTTGTGACCAAGAGACCAGCTCTGCAAGAAATACTAAAGGGAACACTAGAGACAGATATGAAGACAGAAGAGAGAGGTGTGGAGAAGAATGTAGAAAGGAAGACTATGAGTAAAGGTAAAAAGAAGGAAAATTAGATATGACATATAAAAACCAGAAGGCAAAATAGTAGAAGAAAGTACTACCCATGTAGTAATAACACTGAATGTTAATGGATTATGTTTTTGCATGAGAAAGAACAAAGGAATGTCATTATTGCAGGGTGCTGAAAATAGATGATAATTAATACTTTAAAATATCACCTTATGTGTGAGACTAAAGCAAAAAATGTTTATTTGTTACAAAATTTATATTCTGACTAGAGCATTTCCTAATATAACTCAGGTAGATAGTATGATTGAATGTCATAAGTACTTGGAATCTCAGGTAGCACATGAGAATTTGTTGGTTTGTCCAGAGTGATGCCCCGATGAACCCCAAAATGATTTGATCAGTGACTGGAAAAGTATTTGCAAGCCCCCTTCGGGGAATGGTGAGAGTAGGCAGAAATTCAACTTTCCCAAGTTGAATTCTTGATATTCTCACAAGCAGTGTGGACAACCAAACCTATAGGCTGAGCCCCCAGTCTTGGGGTTTGTTCATATGAAACTTAACCCCACAAAGGATAGGTCAAGTTTACTTAAAATTTAGGCCTAAGAGTCACCCCCAAGAGAGCCTCTTTCATTGCTCAGATGTGGCCTCTCTCTCCAGCCAACATGACGAGCAGTCTCACCACCCTCCCCCTCTCTGCGTGGGACATGACTCCCAGGGGTGTGGACCTTCCTGGCAATGTGGGAGAGAGATCCTGGAATGAATGGAGACTCAGCATCAAGGGACTGAGAAAAACCCTGGAATGAGATGAGAATCAACATCAAGGGATTGAGAGAACCTTCTTGACCAAAGGGAGAAGAGTGAAATGAGACTAAGTGTCAATGGCTGAGAGATTCCAAACAGAGTCGAGAGGTTATCCTGGAGGTTATTCTTATGCATTAAGTAGATAACACCTTGTTGTTCAAGATGTAATGGAGAGGCTGGAGGGAACTGCCTGAAAATGTAGAGCTGTGTTCCAGTAGCCATGTTTCTTGATGATGATCGAACAATGATATAGCTTTCACAATGTGACTCTGTGAATGTGAAAACCTTGTGTCTGATGTTCCTTTTATCTACCATATCAACAAAAGAGTAGAACATATGGAATAAAAATAAATAATAGGGGGAACAAACATTAAAATAAATTTAGTTTGAAATGCTAGTGGTAAATGAAAGCGAGGGGTGAGGGGTATGGCATGTATAATCTTTTTTCTCTATTATCATTTTATTTCTTTTTCTGTTGTCTTTTTATTTCTTTTTCTAAATCGATGCAAATGTTCTAAGAAATGATGAATATGCAACTATATGATGATATTAAGAATTACTGATTATATATGTAGAATGGAATGATATCTTATTGTTTTGTTTGTTTGTTGTTAATTTTTTTAATTAATAAAAAAATTAGGTCTAAAATGATCAGGGTGATGAATACACAACTATGTGATGATATTGTGAACCACTGATTGTACACCATGTATGGAATGTTTGTATAATAAGAATGTTTGTGTTTGTATGCTGTTTTATCAATAAAAATATATATTTTTAAAAAATGAATGAAAAAGTAAGACATTCTCAAATAAAAACTGTTGGACATCAGGGTGCAAGGGTAGTTCAGTGGTAGAATTCTTGCCTGCCATGCGGGAGACCTGGGCTCAATTCCTGACCCATGCACTTCCCAAACAAATGATGCTACAATAAGGGGATACTCACAAGGAGAAGAATGACATGTGAACCCCGCCTTACAGCATATTTTCCCACCTGGGAAATCCCTGATACTTTCCCAAATATCAGGACTCCCAAATTAATAGGCAAAAGCCCTTGATCTTGAGGCTTGTTCTTATGAAACTTATTTCTGTAGTGGAGAAGCTAAGCCAACCTATAATTATGCCTAAGAGTTACTTCCAGAGGACCTCTTTTGTTGCTCAGATGTGGCCTCAGCCTCTCTAAGCCCAAGTCTGCAAGTAAAATCATTGCCCTCCCCCCTTCATGGGACATGACATCCAGGGGTGAAAGTCTCCCTGGCAGCATTGGAGATGACACCCAGGGATAAACCTGGCCTTGGCACCGTGGGACCGACAATGCCATCCTGACCAAAAGGGGGAAAATAAGTGTAACTAATAAGGTATCAGTGGCTGAGACGGTTCAAATAGAGTCAAGAAGCTACTCTGGAGGCCATTCTTATGCAAGCCTCTGTCAGATATTGCTATCTATCATAGTTTGCCTAACCACAACAAAACCATTCCTGCCAACCCTAAAGCCAGGAAGTTATATAAGATGCTACAAAGGTTCCATGTACTAGGGTTATTTTCCAGAAACCTACAACCTCCAGATGGGTCCCTGATCCAGATAAGTCCTGAAACCTAGTCCAGCCTCTCCAGAACATCGGATAGTTCCATCTTCTTATCCCATATAAATGACAGACCCTTCCAATATAAAAAATTTATAATTTCCATAGCCCAAACAACCCCAAAGAGAGGTATGGAAAGATCAAAGGTGATGGTGGAGTTATACAGAGAAGATAGGACTTAACAAATGAATATGAATGCTGGATCATTAAATTGATATCTCTTTCAGTCTTCAGTATTTTAGAGCAGCTAGAAGTAAAAACCTAAAATTGTGAAATTGTAACCCATGTCAAAGTCTGAATTATGTTCTACAACTAATTGTGGTGCTGTGCTTTGAAATTTATAGCTTTTTTGTATTATGTCATTGTTCACAAAAAAAGAAGGAAAAAAAGTAGATTGTGTTGATAAAAAAGTATTTAAGCCCTCTAGCCTCCTATATTCTGGACCAGGTAGAAGGAAAAATATGAGAGGACTGTATGGTAGAGCATGACAAACTCTGGGATCTGTCCTATATCCACTTGTTGAAGAGTGCTTTGAAAACTATTGCTTTTTTATTTCCTTGCTTTGTATATATGTTATACTATACAATAAAAAAAAGTTAAAAAAAAAAAAAAAAACTAAGGGACTTCACCACCACTACATGAGCTCTACAAGAGATGTTAAAGAGAGTTCAGCAGGTTGAAGTGAAAGGACACTAGACAATAGATCTAAACCATGTGAAGAAGTAAGGATCTCCATTTAGGGTAACAACATGGGTAAATATAAATGTCAGTACTATTGTATTTTTGGTTTTTAACTCCACTTTTGTACTTCTTACAGGATCTAAAAAGCAAATGCATAAAATAGAATGAAAATTCAGTGGTTTGGGTCTCAATGTAAAAACATGCAATTTCTGACAAGAATTACTCATAAAGGTGGGGAGTCAGAGGGTTACAGGAATACAATTTGTATATATGTATCATTGTAGTTAATTCGGTATCGAAGCAAATGAGATTATTATAGATTGTGGATGTTAAATTCAAGTCCCATGGTAACTACAAAGAAAATATAAGAGAATATGCAAGCACAGAAGACAGAAAGTTGAGTCCAGGTTGACAGGGGAGGGTTATAGGAGGAATTGGGAATGAATGGAGAACAGGCACAGGACTTCTGTTGGGGAAGATGGGGCAGTATTAGTAATGGAAGGTGGTTAGGGCACCACAGCATCATGAATGTGACTGTTCCCGTCCCTGAGTGGTTGAGATGGGGTCCCACAATTACAAAAAAAAATTTTTAAAAGAGCACCTCAAGAGACAATGACAATTAAAGGCAATAGTGAAGCTGGACAAGATCTAAGAAGGAAAGAGAGAAGGCTGGAAAGGATGTCATGGGGACATATGAAAACCTGGAGTGTAGTCCGTAAGCTCTACGTCAATGTTAAATTTCCTGAGCTTAAATGCATTTTAGGTGGGTACATAAGTGAACACGCTCGTTCTTCGGAAACGTACACGGCAGTGTTAAGTGTTCAAGGAGCATGATGTATACAACCTATACTCAAGAATTCAGAAAACACATTGATATATAGATGAATAGAAAGGTGGGAGGGAGGGAGGGAGGATGGAAGGAAGGGAGGGAGGGATGGAGGAAGGGAGGGAGGGAGGGAGGAAGGAAGGAAGGAAGGAAGGAAGGAAGGAAGGAAGGAAGGAAGGAAGGAAGGAAGGAAGGAAGGAAGGAAGGAAGGAAGGAAGGAAGGAAGGAAGGAAGGAAGGACAAATGTTAAAATTGGTGGATCTGGGTATCTGGGGGATAGGGGTATGTGGGAATTCTCTGCTTGAGGTGTGTATTATTTTTAAACTATTCTGCAAGTGTGAAAGTATTTCAAAATAAAAAGTTAAAAACCATCATGTTGCAGCACCCTATATATCTGATTTTTTGTTAAAAAAACATGTAGAGATGTGTATGGAAGCATGTATCTATGTTTGAACATATAAAAAAAACCTACTGCCCTCTGGAACCTGGGAAATGGGGCAGACAGAAGGGGAGCAGGGGTAGAGCAAACATAGGTTTAACCTTTAACTTTTTACTTTGTCCACATTCATACCGATTCAAATTTTTGTAGATGTACAATTTCTACAGTAAAAATCTAATAATGATAAACAATAAAATTGAAATAAAATGTGTGGGCTGAGCTCCCAGAACAGGGTACTGTGGGTGTAGAAGCCTGACTCTGAAGCCCCACCCCAGCCATGCATGCGGAGACAGGGTGGCGGCAGGGTGGGGGCCTCTCCAGGTGCGGGGAGCCCCTCTCTGGGCAGCAGGTCCTTACCCCTTTCAGGGCTGTGTAGACAGGCACAGTCACATTCTTGTAGACAAGACCAGAGAAAGGCCCAGGAGATGCAAGGGCAGGAGGGCTTGAAGCTGCAGGAGAGAAACCAAGGCTGAGATCAGGGTCGTGGGGTTGGCAGGGAACTGGGCAGGGTGGGAAGATCCATGCAGTTCTCAGAGTGCTCCCTGAAAGAGCACTCCAAGAAAGCAGACGGGGTGCCAGTTCTCAGGAGAGGGGGCCAAGGTTTTCTTCATCTTCTCTCCTTCCTTTCCCTCCTCTTATTTCCCTTTGGGAACTATGATCCCAATGCAGAAAAGGACCCACTGCAACGGAATCCAAAAGCCTCACCCTTCAACCATCTCCATGATGCTTGCAACGTGTCCTGCAGGGGTGAGTTAAAAATCACGCTCCTATGGGGCTCTCATGTCACTGGGGGATTCTGCGGCTGGCTGGTGACTGGAGAGTCAGTGGGGATGGGAGTGGCCATCCCTCAGGGGGCTCCTCCCACCTGAGCCCTTGCACTCCAGAAGGATAGAAACCTCTGCCGTGGGAGACTGGGCTGGAGGACTGTCTGGAAGACCCCTTTCAGCTCTGTGATTGGCTACAATCCTTTTCACACCTGGCAGGTGAGGACTGAATATGCACAACTTCCTTTCCCCCAAGCCAGCCCTCACTGCCTGATTTCACCTGAACTTCACCTGTTGGGAGAGGGAAGTGGGCGCCTCTTGACCCTGGACATGGGTGTGGCTCAGTCCCCTCCTGCCCCCAGGTCCACCCAGCCCACCTTCGCCTCGCTCAGCACTCACCGCAGCAGGAGACATGACTTCTGGGAGACGTGTCCGAGAGCCGCATGCCCGATGTGGCCACAGCATAAATCCTGCTCTCCTGGAATGAGAGGTCCCCAGGGGTGCAGTCAGGGCCCAGGACTATGCACACCCCTTGCCCTCCTGGGGTGTGGAGGGAAGAGCCTGGCTCAGGAGGCACACCTGGGTCCACAGCCAGGCTCGGCCAGTGACTGGCTGAGCAATCTTGGGTAAGTTACATTGTAACAGAGAAATTAAGAATGAACAAATGATTATGATTAATGAATCATTATACAGATGCTCATCTTTCTATATTGCAGAACAGGCAGAAGTTAATGTCCGGGCGGACCACGGTGGCTTAGCAGGCAAGAATGCTTGCCTGCCATGCCAGAGGACCCGGGTTCGATTTCCAGTGCCTGCCCATGTAAAAAAAAAAAAAAAAGGAAAAAGCAAAAAAAAAAATAATAATAATAAAAGAAGTTAATGTCCGAAACTAAGGAAACTCAACTAGTCTCACCCGTGTATACTTACTGTTGCAATGGTAGTTGTGGCCTGGTCACAGCCCAGTTTACACTTTTGTAATGATTAACCTAGCCTCGGAGCAGCCTTGTATATATTTACTATTGTAATGGTAACAACTCCATCCCGCCTTGTTTAAATCCATGAAAACCCTGAACTCCTCAGACTCGGAGAGGCAGATGTTTCGGCTGATAGGCCATCTGCTCCCCTGTTCTGTATATATTCCCCTTTCTCTATTTGAAACCCCGGTGTTATGAATTGTCTGTTATACACATCGGGCAGAGAACCCATAGCTTTTGTCCAGTATCAATTTGGTGACCCTGATAGTGACAAAGATTCCCAAGGAGTCCAACTGCGCCAAATTCTGGAGCCCCAGCAGTACAGGTAAACGCAGTAATCGAGTCTTTTGTGGCCGCCAGTCTCTCTACCCTGCTGGTACTCCAGACCCTCAGAGCCTTAAACAGCTTCAAAGAGAGACACAATTCCCCAGTTCTGAGTCTGCACATCTGACCAGGTGGGTGAGCCACCAGGGCAAAGGTGGTTCAGGAGAGTGGCCCAGCAGTTCCAGCCCCCTGCTTCCAGAACGATCTCCCATGCTCTGACCACTACACCTTCCTGTCTTTTGACATTGCGTATGGGGTTCGCAGCCCCAACCCGTGTTTGTCTGTTCAGGGTTCAAGACCCTGCCCAGAAGTCTGTTGGGTACACTCCTGGAAAACAAGGCCTCCAACAATTAATTGGCTTTCACTGACTGGGTGAGTGGGCCATCCAGGTGAAAGTGGATCGGGAGGTTAGTACAGAGGTTGGCGTCCCCTAGATCTGGGTTTTAAGACTCCTGCTTCCAGAACGACGCCCCTTTGCTCTGACCTCTATCCCTTTCTGTTTTCTGAGTTCATTCTGCAGGGTGTTTAAAAAAAAAAAAAAGGGAAACCAAAGGCCCACTCAGGTGACTGTGGTGAGTCACAAAGGCTGGCCAGGGAGGCTGCCAGGCTGGCTCAAGGGGGCGGCTGGGCATCTGGGCTGGGGGAGGGCCAGCTGGGCTGGCAGGAGAAGCTGAAAGGGAGGGGGGGCCTGGTATGGGGGTACTAACCCAGAGGGGAACTGCTGCACTGGGACACCTGGGGGAGACAGGCAGAGGCTGGTGAGTACCTGGATGAGATCCTGAGATAACTGGAGGGATGGGGAAATAAGAAAGGGAAGTGAGGAAGGGAATTCCAGGAGGGTTGCTTGGGGAGGGGGAGGGAAATTCCTGTGGTCATCAGGCTGTGCTCCAAGCCTTGCTGATACAGGGCAGATAAGCTAGATCCAAATGGTAACATAAAGCATTAAAAAATAATAATAATTTCTGCCAGTAGTGGCCATGGAATTCAACAAAGGACAGGTCTCTAACTCCACAGAGGAACTATAACTGAAGTTAGAGGAATTTAGCTTAAACAAAGCAGAACTGCTTTCACAAAAGGTTATCTAATGCCTGATTTACATAGTGATTTTGAAGATGAGCAGATAAAGAGCTCTGCCAATTCTGAACTGGTAGATAAATATATCTGACTCCCTCAGACTGATAAATGTCTTCTCTGAATTCTCAGTCTTCCCCACCCCAGATGATTAATGCCCATTGGTCCTTCCTGAGAGGAGGACTCTGGCCACTGTGATTTCCTTGGCTCACCCTCTGGCAGGAGCGATCCTGCCTTGGGGACTGTGGAAGGAGCTGGCATTGTACTGTGTTTTCCTTAGGGACGAGTTACAAAGAAGATCGCAGACATGAGGTAAATTCTCCTTAAATGGGTTTGACTGATTTCTGGGTCCTGGGGCCCAGCTGAGGGAGCAGAGAGGGTCTGACACCCCTCAACCCCTCAACCCCAGAGTTCAGCTGATGTTTATGTGGGGAAATTGTCATCTGAAGCATTTCATACATTTACTCTCCCCTCCACACCCCCCTCCCTCTCTCAGACACACACGTAACATGCACAGGAAGAACACAGGACCCATTATTAGTCACCACGGTAGGTGGCTGTATTTTGGAAAAATGAAAGAAGCAAGCAACACTTTCCTCTGATAATACCTGCTGGGCCTTCTTGCCACATCTTTTATCTGAAAGATCTCTCGTTCCTACCTGTGCTGAACAAGAGGGATGGTTCTGATCAGTTCCAACCTGACTTGGCCCTTGCCCCATTTTCAGCATCTCCTCTTCCTTCACCCCAGCTGTCCCTCTGCATCCTTCTCTGCCCACCTGTCCTCTACCTCACACTTGATCAGCAGTGCCCTGGGCAGTGCTCTCATGATTCTGTGGGCTTTACGGACAGGTCAGCAGCCACTGACCTGAAGATGGGCTGTTCTCAGGTGATGCTGCACTTCCCCATTTCCTAGCCCTCCCTCTGGTGCCTGCAGATCCCCCCAGAGCTCTAAGCTGCTGGTCAGCAATCACTGCTAAGGACAGGGCTGATGAGCCAGGGACGCGAAATCTCTGTGGAGTACCAGCATTTTCAAGAGACCCTAGGAGGCGCTGATGAAAAGATGGGTCCCTCCATCACCAGCAGTGATGTGGAGGTGGTACTGTGCATCCTGATGCCTCTTCCCCCAGGTACCCTATTCCCTCTGCTTTCCGATGGAAATCTGACACTAAAATGTACCGCCAGTGCTGCCTCTCACCACCATGGCATCCGGGGGTCAGACCATGAGCATGAGGCTGATGTCACTCCGTGACGTTCCCTTAGAGGCAGAACTAGAGGTAGAGCTAAACTTTGGGGGCAGCTGGGCTCATATTTAAGGCCTGGTCCCCTCGATAAATGCCATGTGACCTTGGGAAAGTAACTATGCCTTTGGGGACAGAACTGTCTCCATCTGTAAAAGGCGGAAATAGCACCAAACTCCCTGTACACATACTGAGTGCTTGGCAGGTGCCAGGCGCTGACTATGCATTTGACACTCATCATCTCACCACTGACCTGTGAAATGTGATCAGCCTCCATATGACTTCTGTTTTCACTTTTTATCAAATGACACAAATGTAGAGAGAACAGTAAAAAGAATGACCTCATATGTGCACCCCACAGCTTCTACGATTAATTCAAGGCCAATCTGGTTTCACCTGTATTCCCCCTTAACCCCACCGCAGCTGACTGATTTCAAAGCCATTCTACCAGGCATCCTGAAACCAGCACTACCCTGACACCAAAGCCAGATAAAGTTATCACAAGACAAGAAAATTGTGGACAAATATCCCTCATGGAATACGAGGCAAAAATCATCAAGAGAAATACTAGCAAACTAAATCCAACAGTACATTAAAAAAAAATTTGGACCATGATCAAATGGTATTTATTCCAGGTATACAGAGGTGGTTCAAATAAGAAAATCGACTAACATCACACACTATAATAATAAAACAAAGGGGAAAAAAACCACATGATCATCTCAGTGGACAAAGAAAAGGCATTTGAAAGAATTCAGCACCACTTCCTGATAAAAACACTCAGCAATAAAAGGCATCCAAACAGGGAAGGAAGAAGTAAAACTCTTCCTATTTGCAGATTACATGATCCTATACATAGAGAATCCTGGAAAATCCATGAAGCTACTAGACTAATAATGAATACAGCAAAGTGGCAGAGTACAAAATCAACACACAAATCAGTGGTGTTTTTATATACTAGTATTGAGCAATCTGAAGAAGGAATCAAGAAACAAATTCTACTAACAATAGCAACCAAGAGAAGCAGATATCTTGGGATAAATTTAACCAAGGATCTATAGGACTTATACATGGAAAACTATAAAACATTGCTGAAAGAAATTAAAGGCAATCTAAATAAATGGAAGGACATTCTACATTCATGGATTGGAAAACTAAATATTATTAAGATGTCAATTCTACCTAAAGCAATATTAAGATCCAAGGCAATTCCAACAAAAATTCCAACAGCTTCTTTGCAGAAATGGAAAAGTCAAAACCATCATGTAAAAGAAAAACAAATAGGACTCATATTTTCCAATTTAAAAACTTATTACAAAGTTATAGTAATCAAAACAGCATGGTGGGTGCAAGGATGGTTCTGTGGTAGAATCTTGCCTGCCATGCGGGAGACCTGGGTTCAATTCCCAGACCATACCACCACCCACCAAAAAAAACAAAAACAAAATAGCAGTATAGTATTAGCACAAGGATCAACACAGAACAGAACAATGGAATCAAATTGAGAGTTCAGAAATAAACCCTCACATTTTTGGCTTATTGATCTTTGACAAAGGTGAGAAGTACATTCAATGGGGAAAGAATAATTTCTTCAACAAATTGTGCTGGGAAAACTGAACATACATATGCAAAGAATGACGGTGGACCTCTACCTCACACCATATACAAAAATAAACTCAGATGGGTCAAGGACCTAAATACAAGAACTAAGACTGTAAAATGTATAGAAAAAAATACAGGGAAGCATCTTTAGGACCTTATCTTAGGTAATAATTTCTTTACAATAAAAGCACAAACAATAAAAGAAAAAACAGATAACGTGGAAATCATCAAAATTAAAAATTTCCGTGTAATGAACTTTATCAAGCCAGTAAAAAGACAACCCTTAGAATGGGAGAAAATATTGGGAAGCCATATATCTGACCAGAGTTTAATATCCAGAATATATAAAGAATTCCAATAACTCAACAACAAAAAGACAATCTAATTTAAAAATGGGAAAATACTTGAATAAAGATTTCTCCAAAGAAAATACACAAATGGCCAAAAGAACATGAAAAGATACTCAACATCATTAGTTATTAGAGAAACGCAAATGAAAAACACAAGATACTATTTGTGTTGGTTTGAAAGTACCACAGAAAAGCCATCCTCTTTTAATCCAATCTTGTATGTACAGATTTTTTGTGGGTGGGACCTTTTGATTAGATTATTTCCATTCAAGGTGGGTCTTAATTAGTTTACTGGAATCCTTAAATCAGCCGACATAAAGACCAGAGTGATGAAACCAAGACACAGACAATGGACGCACAGAAGGAGCTGCGAGAGCCACTGGAAACCAGAAGGCAGTAGAGAAGGACCACAGACATCACCAGGTGCCTTCCCATGTGACAAAAAACCCTGGACACACTGGCAATTCCTGAGTGAAGGTATTATCTTGTTGATGCCTTAATTTGGACATTTTCATGGACTTAGAACTATAAACTGGCTACCTAATAAATCCCTTTTGTAAAAGCCAATCCATTTCTGGTATACTGCATTCTGGTAACTTTAGCAAACCAAAACACCACTTTCATACCCAACAGAATGGCAACTATTAACAAAACAAAAAATAGATGTTAGAGAGGATGTGGAGAAATAGGAACACTCATTAATTGTTGGTGGAAATGTAAATTGGTGCAGTCACTGTGAAAAACAGTTTGGTGATTCCTCAGGAAGTTAAAGATAGAACTACCATATCACCTGGCAATCCCATTTCTACGTATCTACCCCAAAGAACTGAAAGCAGGGACTCAAACAGATATCTATACACCAGTGTTCATAGTGGCATTATTCAAAATAGCCAAAAGGTGGAAGCAACCTAAATGTCCAACAACAGATGAGTGGGTAAACAAAATATGGCATATCCATACACTGGAATATTATTTGGCTATAAAAAAAGGAATGAAGTTCTGATGCATGCTACAACATTGATGAACCTTGAAGGTATGTTGAGTGAACTAAGCCAGAAGTAAAAGGGCAAACACTACATGATCTCACTTATGTGAAATAAGCAGAATATGCAAATTCACAGAGTCAGAAACTAGAATATAGTTTACCAGGGGCCAGGTTGGGGAGGGGAAGTATGAGTCGATGTATAATTGATACAGAGCTTCTGTTTGTGGTGATGGAAACATTTTGGTAATGGATGATGGTGATGGAGGCCCAACTTCGTGAAAATACTTAAGACCACTGAACTGAATAACTTGAAAAGGGAAATTTTAGGTTGCATTTAAGTTACCACAAGCACACACACAAAAAAGAGAACTGTACAAGACAAAGAGTAAACCCTAAGGTACACAGAGGGCTAAAGTTAATAGCGTAACTATAATATTGCTTTATCAATTGTAACAAAAGTACCACACTAATGCAAATGTTAATAATAAGGAAAATGCTGTGTGAGAGAAGGTATATGGGGACTTTACACTTTCTACATAATTTTTTTATAAACCTATGAATTCTCTTATTAAAAAAAGCTTTATAGGATGAATAAATGAATGCTTGAAATATACTTAGTATAGTGCTTGTCATTAAGCAAAACTTCAATAAACAGTAACTATGATTGCTAATAGTAATAATAATAACAGCCAACCCTTATGTACTACTAACTATGTTTGTATGTCAAGATTTACATACCACTTACTAGGAATCAAGCACTTCTATATACTTTAATTAAATATTAGCACACTTAAGCCTCACAACAACCCTTAAAGTAGACATTATTATCCCCATCTTATAGGTAGGAAAATTGAGGCACAAGGGCTAGTAACTTGCCCCCAGACACACAGTTAGCAATTTTAACCCTAGCGGTTTGACTCTGGGACCTGCACTCTTAACTATACTGTACTACCTCGAAGAGTCATGAAGATTAAATGAGAAAATCTGTATACAATACCCAGCTTGGTGCATGGTACACGGTGAGTGCTCAGAAAATGACAGCAGCTACCATTTGTGTCATTTCAAATTCTGACTCGGCCCCTTACCAGTTGTGTGGTACAGACAGGTTCCACAGTACTCGCCTCCCCGGGCTGTGGTGAGGATACCAGCCTCATCTCCTGCTCAGCGCATGGATGAGCACGATGAAAAGGTTTCACACTGCTAGCCCTGCCCAGACCTGAGCTGGTCTCTTACCCAGGATGGAAAGCGGTGCAGGGGTGGTGTGGGGGGTTTGTTCCCTGGCTCCACATCCTCCAGCTCAGTTCTGGTGGCTTTGGGGCTCTCTTTTTCCTCTTTCCTCCCTGTGGAAGGTGGCTCCTCCATTTCCATCTTCTCAGGTTCTTCCTGGAGTTCAGCTTGGGTCTCCCCTTCAGGAAGGTTAGAGGGGTGCAGAGCTGAGAGGGTGCCAATCTCAATGCTGACCACGTGGCTGAGGTGCTCAGGGCCCACCTGGGGTTGGCTGTGGTGCCGCTTGGCCAGCTGGATGCTCTCCCGAGGGGTGCTGGGAGCCCGCACCTTCGGTAAGGTCAGGCTGCTGCCGGGGCCAGAGACCTTCGTCCCAGGGGGCAGCCCGCCCTGAGCACTGCCCAGGCCCTCACCCCAGGAAGCTGAACCACTTCTAGGAATGTGAGGTTTCATGCATACTGGATCAGGAGAGCCTTTTCTTCCTAGATAAGGACGAGGGGTCCTGGCTTCTGCTATTTTCCAAGGGTGGACCAAGCTAGAGCTAGAGTCCTCCAAGGGGCTTCCTGCTTCAGGGACAGAGTCCTTGTCCTGCAGGGCACCTGGAGAAGGTTCTGGCACAGGTGTCTTCGGGGCACCCTGGGTTTGGGAACCACTGTCCTGCCCCACTGGCTGGGTTCCTGGCCCAGAAGTAAGAGACTCCTGATATAGGGTTTCTTGGGGGGCCACCAGCAGCTCCCCTGAAGGTGCCATCTGAAGAGCTGTGGTTAGAGCAAAAATAGGCATATAAGAAAGCCAAAGCCATTTGAGGGCTCCTTAAGAGTCAGCCCCACATTCTACCATGCACACACACATACACACACACTCACACATGAACCCTAGCCTCTAGCCTCCCTACCTTCCAGTGCATTTTGAAGGGCTCCCACCTGGTCCACCAGGCACTGATTACAGCTTTTCAGATGCTGATTCTCCATCTCAAGCTTGGCAAAAAAAAAAGAAAAAAAAAATTTAGAATGCTGAACCTACAGGTTCAGTAGCATAATTCAAAGTAAGATTAAAAGCCCAAATTTTTTAAAAACAATTGGTGCCCCATCAATCCAATGCTGACTCTCTCAGAGAGCCCTGGCTACCTCTCTCCCTCTGTGCCAACTGGTATGGGTTGGGATAAAATTCCATTTAAGAGCACCTGCACTTTCTTTTCTTATTATTTGGAATTTTTCTTATTGCAAAATACAACACAGAAAAATGCACACCACATCAATAAACAGATTTCTAAACAACTGTGAAATTAATATTCATGTGACCACACCCTGGTTAGGAAACAGAAATTTGTCAGCAACCCAGGCAACCCCCCTTGCCAGCCTGCCCCATCTCGATCACACATTCCTCCCTCCCCTGTAAAGGGAATCACTGTTCTAAGATTATGTACTCACTTCCTTGTTTTCTGAGTTTTTACCAGCTATATATGTATCCCCAAACACACTGTTCTACTTTTGCCCATTTTTTAAACTTTGTATAAATGTAATTATTCAGTATGTGCTTCTCTATGCCTGGCTTCTTTGGCTCAACACAAGATAAGACATACTCATTGTTACACTTTCTTTTAAATTAAATCCAACACACTTTTTCTTTTGGAGTGCCTTTTAGCAAGGGTTGGTGCTGTGGGAATATGGAGATAAACGTGGCATCAACTCTACCCCAAAGAACTTGCAGTCCAGCAGGAGACTTGAGAACAGGGTCCAAAGAAAGAAATGGAGGCCAAGTGGGCAAAGCATTTCAGCATTTAAACTGAATGAAGGATAAATGGTTAACAAAATGAACATTCGTCAAGGCACCACAAACAGAAGGAGGCAGGAAAACTTTGGGAGATGAGACCATCCCCAGGCTCATCTCATTCCAGGCTTCCTGGCTTCCCATGGTGAGTTACCTCTGCCAACTTTAGTGTCACCCACTCCTTGATCTTTGCAGCTTTCTCTTGAACAATTTTTGCTTCCTCAGCTCTCATCTGCTTCTGCAATAAAGAGGGGGTCTTAGTTTATCACAGCGGTGGTTGGGAGAGTGAACGATTGGAGGTGGGAAACCCTAGAGAAGAAACGCCAAATGAAGGTTCGCCCACAAATGGAATGCTATGCTTCAATACACAAGAAAATGTTCACAGGGAACAGCTGTTAGCAGTGAGGAGTAGAAATGACGGATTGGGGATAGAGGAA
>PVIY010032774.1:15633-28772 GCA_004026745.1 Myrmecophaga tridactyla
CCCCCCCATCCCCACCACTGCCATGTTGTATTTCAACAGTGAGGGTGTGTTGTAATGCAGTCACACTCATTCAGCTCATGCATTGTCTATGGCTGATTTCAAGCTACAACGGCCGAGTTGAGGAGTTGCAACAGAGACCACGTGGCATGCAAAGCCTACAATATTTACTATCTGACTGTTTATGGAAAAAGCTTGTCAACCCATGACCTAGTCTGAAACTCTCTTCATTCAGCTGTGGGAACTGAAAACTCAGAGGGGTGAAATGACTTGCCTCTGTCAGTCAACTGCACATCTGGGACTAAAGTCAGGTCTCTTCACTCACAACAGCATTCTTTCTGTTCTGATCTTGACCTATTGATTATTGTTGTAAAATGATTTTTTCCTGCTTCAGCAGGATTCACAGTGGCCTCCAATTCCCAAGAATACTGCCACTTCTAACTATGAACCAGTCAAAAGTGAAGATAAAGCATCTCTTAAAATCAATGGAAAATCGAGTCGAGATTCTATGTATCAAAATTCTGTTTTCCCACCATTTTTTCAGGAACACTTAGTCCCCCACAGCATATAAAGGCCTATTCCACAAAGGAATGTTCAGCGAATTCTGCCGAGTGATTAAGAATCTGCCCATAATGGTTGGAAAGTACTACTAGGATCAGCTAGGGAATACACATGTGGAAAACCAAAGCTCATCTGACTGTACCATAGGAGCTCCTGTGGGAATTGATGGAGCCCTGGCATGAGGGGAAAGCTGGATAGGTAAGGCCAGTGGCAGAGGGAAGGGACAGAAACGGGGCACAGTTAATGAGATGGTGAATGGGAGGAGGCTGGGCACAGGCACCCAGGAGAGCAATGCTCCGGGTGCTCCGAGGGGCAAAGCTGCTGACTGCAGGTAAAAAGGTTGGGCCCTGACCTCTCCTGGGCCCACGTGCTCAGCAGAGGAGGTCTCACTTTTCAAAGGAGGTGGTAAATTTGGTCTCTGCCTATACAAGACCACTGACAAACTTTGGTTAACCAGCTCACCAAGGCTGACCATTCAGCTCTGCTGCTCTGATCATACTACAGCCAAGTACCATGTACCACACAATGGGCAGGACAATGAAATGGCCAGGAAGGAAAAGGAAAGCTCTGCTTATCGAGAACCCACATTATATCTCATCCTATATATGACAATCCTACGAGGTTTCATATCCCCTATTTATGGATGCATAAAATGAGAATCAGTGACAAGCAATTTTCCTGCACTCATAGAGCAGCAAGTGCTAGAGGTGGGATTCAGACCCAGATCAGTTCTGGCTTCTTTTCCCACTATATTCCCTGCCTGGCTTCTAATGACCAGATGTGAGGGAGAAGACCTTTGTAATAATTAAATTTACACATAAAAGAACAGCCTCATGAGGAAGTGAGCCCAAGAAGCTGGAAAACTAATGGATGAAGATGCTGAAGAGGGGACTGGTGTCTGCTGCCCTTTAATGCTTACCTGCTTCTCCAGCTGCACCTCCAGCTGGCTGATGAGCTCATCTTTGCCCTGCAAGGCTTTCAGCAATTCTTGGTACTTCTGGTGCAGGCTGCCTGCTGAGTCTACATTCTTCAGATAGGACAGTTTCACCTTCTCTTCCATGACACCCACCTGAAAAGTACCAATTGGCTCATAGGGTAGGGGATGTGGTGTGAGCTAGCCAATAAGATGAGACAGGATGCCTTGGGAAGCCCCAGCCGGTGATTCCCAGGCAGAGCCCTTCCACAGGGCAGTCTGGACCAATCAATTAAATGACCATTTATTACGCACTCATTTGGGCATCAGAAGGAACTGACAGTATTTTAGTTACCCTAGAGAAACAGTTGGGTCTTGGGCCATTTAACTTTGGGCCCCTAGCAGGGTAGAGGTGGGCCCTGAATAGCAAATGTTCCAACTTCACTGTGGCAGAGATTTTTACTGCTCACTGAATACCTTTGTGCTTCCCCATATTTCCCACCCACCTTGTAGTTAGATAGAGTCATGTCATTGGCCCCAGCCAATGGACTGAATGGAAAAGACATATCACTTGTGGGCTGAAATATTTAAGAACTGGTGCACAAGTGTCTGGTTTTCTCTTTCCTTGCCATGGCAACCAAGGAGGCTGAGTTTACTAGATGGTCCAGCTATAAGACAGGGGAACCTCCATGAACTCAGATCCCTGAATGACTGTGTGAAACACAGTCCCTGGCTAACCCTCAATGGACACATTCCATGAGTGACAACTAAAGGTGATTATCCACTGAAACTTCAGAATTAATTTGTTACCCCATCATAGCTAGCCTAGCTGACCAATACATCCACCCACTGACTGTACCAAACTTTACCTAAATGCTCCTTCATTTGCATATAAAGCTCCATGTACCTTCATTTTTTCAAAGTCTGATAACACACAACTGCTGGTTTTCTTTGTCCCTGTAAGGAGCTCATTAATGTCTAGGTGTGTTCATGAAAAGGGCCAGGAAATGCCAGCAGTCATTTCCCCTGCACACTCCCACCAATCCTCTCCCTGCTTACCTGGGTCTCAGCATTCTCTGCTCTCTGCTCTGCCTCCAACAGCCTCTGTTCCAGCTCCTGCATCTGCTCAACCAAAGAGGAGGATGATATAGTCATGGATTCCCTACCATGATCATGGTATCAAAACAAGTACAGCGAGTGGTGCTGATGCTGCACATAGGCCAGGGAAGATTTTCATGGCAACTCCCAGCAACCCGACCATGAATTTATGGGCAGTTAAAAAGCCCATGGCTGCTGTGCTCTGTGCTAAGGGAGTGAGAGCCCAATTCTTCTCCCTTGAGTAGGACATCCACTGAGGGGCAGAAGGACCATTGTTATTCATTCTGAGGCTCTCCTGCCCTCAATCCTGCTTTCACTCTTTTCCATGAGGCCTCTTTCCTCTCCGTACTGGGTCCCAGACTCTCTCATATGAGCCCCTATCATGTCAATGGTAATAGAATACTCCTTCCCACCAGGAAATATTTCAGACTATGGATAATGCCGCTAAATGAAAATGACATTTCACAAGTTTCAACTTACTTGATTTCTTTAAGTTAAAGAACTAGAATGGGGAAGAGAGGTTTAAAACACATTTTCAAAAATTTTACCTTTTTTTTTTCCACGAAGATGATGCCGAAAGCGAAGAAGGAAGCCCCTGCCCCTCCCAAAACTGAAGCCAAAGCAAAGGCTTTGAAACAAGAAGGCAGTACTGAAAGATGTTCATAGCCACACAAACAATAAGATCCGCACCTCACCCACATTCCAAGACACTGCGTCTCAGAAGACAACCCATATATCCTCGGAAGAGCACCCCCAGGAGAAGCAAGCTTGACCGCTATGCCATTATCAAGTTCTCCCTGACCACTGAATCAGCCACGAGGAAGCCTGAAGACAACGACACTCTTGTGTTCACCGTGGAGGTCAAGGCTAACAAGCAGCAGATCAAACAGGCTGTGAAGAAGCTTTATGACATTGATGTGGCCAAGGTCAACACTCGGATCAGGCCTGATGGAAAGAAGAAGGTGTATGTTTGACTGGCTCCTGACTACGACGTTTCAGATGTTGCCAACAAAATTAGAATCATTTAAACTGAATCCGGCTGGCAAATTCTAAATATATGTTTTTTGACCATAAAATAAAAAAATTATCTTGCTGCCAATAAAGGCATGTCATTCATGTCAGAGCAGCTCAGCAAATCTGGGACCTTATTCCACATGGCCCAAGCAAAGAGACCAAAGTTCTTGTACCTGGAGTCTCCCCAGGGACTAGATCTAGACTGCAGTCTAAGGAGTTGCTCATGAGCCTACAGCCTACACAGCATCTCTTTGTAGATTTGCCAGCTCACGGCTTGGCAAGCAGAGTGAGGGTCGGATTTCAGTTCCCATTCTCCCCCTGGACAGGGCACTGCCATGTGCTGCCCAAACCACACACCATCAAACAGACCCTGCAGAAGCAGAGTAAATTCACTCATCAAACTCTTCCATCAAATTCCTGGCTTTCCATGGCTCAGTCTCAGTAGGAGTCAGCTGCTTCTCTATCCTGCATTGCCCAGAGGCAATATTTATGCATTATAAATAAGCTAGAAGCATAACATCCCAGGCTGGGTCCTCCCAGAGGCTGGGCAGGCTCAGGCCTTGCTTTCTGAGCTCTAGCCCAGCCCTCAGGCACCTCATCTCTGCAGATTAAAGGGCAGAAGGGAAATGTGAGGACACAGGGCCTGGACCCCGCCCTCTCCTCAATTAGAGAACACGTCATTGCATGCAGCCGCACACATGACCAGGCAGACATTAAAGGTCAACAGACCCCCTCAGGGGGGAAAGAATGTCATTATTTTGTATATGGAAAGAACGTCTTTTGGGGGTCCAGAGGGTGGGTTGTGTTGGTTTAAAACTGTTTTGCACCCCAGAAAACCCATGATCCTTTAATCCAATCTTGTAGGGGCAGACAGATAGTCGGTCTGATTAGGTTGTTTCCATGGAGATGTGACCCTGCCCATTCAAGGTGGGTCTTAATTCGCTTACTGGAGTCCTTTAAAATGTCCCTCCCCTGCTGAAACTCTACTGTCACACCCTGTGGACCCAAACCTTTATAAGTCACTCCTGTGGCACTCCTCTCTCTCTTATGCAGGGAACAATGACTTCCATTTCCCGACCAGCTTCCATCAGGAAGAATTTTCTCCTGTTCGAAAATCCCTAACTAAACTTACAGGTAACTCTGTGCCAGGCACGTTCTCTGGTCTTGGGGTTAAGTCAGTGGAAAAGGAAGGAACCCCTAACCTGGTGCTGGGCAGCAAAAGGAGAGGGACACCCGAGAGGAGCTCATATTTGAGAACTTGGGGCTCCCCTTTTCTTGGGAAAGCCTTTCCTCCTTTGTTCGTGGATCATGACACAGATGCTTGCAGTACACATTACCTTTAAAGGAGACTTGGGGTTACATTCATCTGAGGATCCCAAGTAAAATCTGAGATTTACAACCCATGGGACAAAAATGTCTGAGGCTCCCAACTTAAAGGACCACTCTTAACAGACATTCATTCATGTTCTCAGGCCAAGGATGCCAGAACCTCGCTCTTTTCCTTCTACTCTGGGGTTTAATTATTGTGATGGGACCTCTCTCTGCTCAAGCCAGATAGCCAGCGTTGGTTCTGGTGCTACTCAGGCATCAAATTAGAGCCAGTTGGCCTTTCCCAAACCAAACAATCCTCGGCTAGTCCTAGAGGAGTCCCCTGACCTTCAAACAGTTGCTAGGAGGAAGATAACAGCATAGTAGAAACCAATATCACGGTTAGAGGCAGGGGCAGCCCAGCATGAAAAGAATTCCCCCCGTGTGTATGTGTGTGTTGATGGGGGAGGAGCATGTGATCAATACCTAGGTGATGGCCCCAGCGATCAGGTTAGTGTTCTATAACCCTCTCCCCCTCAACTCCAACTGTGGCTGGGCTAATCTAGTTCTCTCTTCCCAGGAATCTGAGATCTGGAACTGAGAAACCGCAGACTGGAGCCAAGGGGCTGCATCAGAGAAGGCACAAAAACTTCAGCTGCCAAAGGGCCTTGTTTCTTGCCTTTCCAAGTCATGAGTGTTGCACAGTTCCAGAGTTCATGAACTGCCCCAGGAGCCTCCCAATAAAGTCCCTGTTTGCTTAAACTAGCCAGAGTTGATTTCTTTGCCTGCATCAGAAAGAACTCTAATGCGATTTCTGAAAGCACTTTGTTTTTCAAGAATAAAATAAAATACTGAATGGGAAAGCTTTGGATTCTTGAGAAGTTCCCCCAAGACTGACCTTTAGTGGACCATTTAGAGCTAATGTCTGGTAGATCAGCAGAAGGCACAGAATTTCCACAAGACACGATCGTTTTTATTCTTGACCTTTTGTGTGCTACTTTGAAACTATTATGTACTCCAGAAAAGCCATACTCTTTTAATATACTCTTGTGGGATCTTTTGATTAGGTTGTTTCTATGGAGACAATTATGGGTGGGACCTTCTGATTAGGTTATTTTCCATAGAGATGCAATCCACTTAATTGTGGGTGGGACCTTTTGATTAGATGGAGATGTGACCCCACCCATACAAGGTGGGTCTTAATTAGATTACCGGAGTCATTAAAAGAGCAGACGCAGATGTTTGGAAATGTAGAAGGAAAGCCCCCCAGCAGATTCCAGAAGGACCCATAGGAACTGAGTGAGCCATTCTGAAGCCAACCCAAGAGGCCAGCAGATGTCACCATGCGCCTTCCCATGTGACAGAGGAACCCAGAGGCTGCCTTTCCTCTGAGAAGGCATTCTCTCTTGTTGGTGCCTTAATTTGGATATTTTCAGGGCCATAGAACTATAAATTCGTAACCTAGTAAATTCCCTTTATAAAAACCAATCCATTTCTGGAATATTGTATTCTGGCAGCTTTAGCAAACCAAAACATTTTTATTTATTTATTTACTAAACATACCAACATACAAACACAAACATTCTTACTATATGATCATTCCATTCTTGATATATAATCAATAACTCACAATATCATCACCTATTTGTATATTCATCATCATGATCATTTCTTAGAACATTTTTATCAATTCAGAAAAAGAAAGAAAAAAGAAAAAAATTCATACATACCATACTCTTTACCCCTCCCTTTCACTGATCACTAGCATTTCAATCTACTAAATTTATTTTAACATTTGTTCCCCCTATTATTTATTTTTAATCCATATGTTTACTCGTCTGTCGATAAGGTTTCACTGGTGGTGAAACCAAGTAGTGTCAAGAACTGAATGTATGTGGTTCTACCTCCCTGCTGGACATTTCCTTTTAGGCAAGAGTGGTCAATGAACCATTGGCTACAGCCAGAAATCACTCTCTGTCACTGACAACCTACCAAACATTTTTTCCGCTTGGGATTTTAATATTATTTATTTCTTTAACATGCACCATGTGCGCTGGTTTGAAAGGATGTATGTACCCTAGAAAAGCCATGTTTTAATCCTAATCCCATTTTGTAAATGCAGCTGTTTCTTCTAATCCATATTCAGTACTGTATGTTTGAAACTGTAATTAGATCATCTCCCTGGAGATGTGACTCAATCAAGAGTGGTTGTTAAACTGGATTAGGTGGAGACGTGTCTCCACCCATTCGAGCGGGTCTTGATTAGTTTACTGGAATCCTATAAAAGAGGAAACATTTTGGAGAAAGGGAGAGATTCTGAGAGAGCAGAACGATGTAGCCATGAGAAGCAGAGAGTCTACCAACCAGCAATCTTTGGAGCTGAAGAAGGAAAACGCCTCCCGGGGAGCTTCATGAAACAGGAAGCCAGGAGCAGAAAGCTAGCAGATGATGCCGTGTTCGCCACGTGCCTTTCGAGATGAGTGAGAAACCCTGACTGTATTTGCCATGTGCCTTCTCACTTGAGAGAACTTCCTCGGCCTTCTCGAACCAAGGCATCTTTTCGTGGATGCCTTAGACTGGACATTTCTATAGACTTGTTTTAATTGGGACATATTCTCGGTCTTAGAACTGTAAACTTGCAACTTATTAAATTCCCCCTTTTAAAAGCCATTCCGTTTCTGGTATATTGCATTGTGGCAGCTAGCAAACTAGAACACACCATTACTAAAATAGAATGGAATTGCAAAGCACCTTTCAGAGCCTAGGGTTTTCTCCCAGCCCTCAGCCAACTACTCTGATCACTGCCCCGTGGTCCTCATTGCTGACAACCCTCCCAGGTGGCAAGGCCATCTGAGACTCAAAGCATTCTGTATTCACTTTATGCTGGAGTATTTTCTTTTAAAAAAAAAGTGTGGAAATACATACATATATATATATATATATATATATATATATATACACACATACATACATACACACACATATAAAACATAAAATTTTTCATTTTTACGATTTTTAAGTGTACAATTCAGTTGTGTTAATTACAGTCACAATGTTGTACAATCATCACCAGTATTCCAAAATTTTTCATTACCCCAACAGATATTCTGTGTCCATTAACAACAGCTCCCCATCCCAATATATCCTCCTGGAAACCTCTAATCTACTTTCTGTTCCTATGAATTTGCAGACTCTATATATTTCACATAAGTGAAATCATACAGTATTTATCCTTTTGTGTCTGGCTGATTTCAGTTAGCCTAATGTTTTCAAGGTCCATCCACATTGTAGCATGTATTAGCACTTGATTCTTTTTTTAATGCAATTTTATTGAGATATATTCACACACCATACAAACCATCCAAAATATACAAACTTCATTCCTGTTTATGGTTAAATAATACTCTAATGTATGGATATACCACATGTTGCTTATCCATTCATCTGATGATGGATGGACACCTGAGTTGTTTGCAGTTTTCAGCTATTATGAGTAATACTGCTATGAATATTGGAGTACAAGTAACTGAGTTGAAGTATACTTTTTTCTCTAAAACTATTTCTGAAAACTGAAAACATTTTCAACTTTTTTTTTAAAGGAGAAGAATATAATGACCATCCATGTATCTGCTCTCTCACTCCAACACTCTGCCATCCTTGTTTGAAGAGACTATTTTAGAAATGAGTTTTCTTTCAATTCTTAAGGAAATAAATCTTCTCTATTGCCGTTGAAGAACTCCAGGTATTTGTGCTGAAAATGTCAACTTCAGAGGTTTCAAAGGGCCAACTTTCTTTTAATCACAGTGTCAACACTTTTCACCATGGCAGATCATTTTTCCTGTTACTTGCTTAAAGAGTGACACCTGGAGCCTTGAAAAGCTGTGGCTATGTGTGGGCCACCCCTTATGTGGGTCTAGTTCTTGTCTCAGAGAGCTCCCTCAGACCATGTCCTCAGCTCTCCTTTCAGCCGAGACTTCGGTGGCTCTGAGATGACATGCCAGCCACAGAGGTGTCAGGTTTAGGGGGCTGACAAGGGTCCACTTTCGCCAGCTGCAACTCACACTAAGATTCATAAGCTCCCCTAGCAGTGGCTGCAGGACCTGATGAAATGCACTTGGCACCAATCTGGTATTTAACCCCCGTGTCCACAGCTCCTTGTTACACTCAGTAATGAGGTGAAATATCAGCCCAATAGCAGCAATAAGGGCAGAATGGGCTCTCCTTCACCCCTTGGCCCTGCAGCGCCAGGCAGTGGCCTGAGCTGAGCCACACCATCGGTTGAAAGAGGAGCTCAACATTCTTATCGTTGCCTTTCGCCTGCTGGAGTTAAGTGTACAAGTCAGAGTACAGGCTCTGGAATCAGTCTGGTTCTACCATGATATGGCTTTAGATAAGTCCTTTAACCTCTCTGTGCCTCAGTTTCCCAATCTGTAAAAAGAGGGTAATCACTGCATTCACCTCCCAAGGTTACTGTGAAGATTACAGAAGGTACCACATAAAGCACATGTTCACAATCTGGCACTTAAGGAGCAATTTATAGATAGTAGCTATTTGGTTTCTCATATACAAAGATGGCACTCAAGACCAGAGGAACCAGTTTGCCTGGGACAGTCTGATGTACACCACTTATCCCAGTACAATTAGTGGTACAGCCTCCTTTCTCTCTCCAAAGCATCCCAGTTCAGATGATGAATTATATGGTCATCCTACTTGAGCTCCATCTACAGAAAGGATGGGCTTAAGCCAGCTGCTGTCAACTATTAGCTAGAAGGAGTGTCTTGTATGACCTACAGTTTTATAGAAACCAGGACATTTAGCCTACACATAAATAGCTAACCAGGGCCACTTGCTGGTGACTAGCACTTTACATTTATTGACTCATTTAATCTTCCCAACAATCCTAGGAGGCAGGTGTTATTATCCCCCATTGTACAGATCAGGAAACTGAGTCAGGAACTTGCCTATGGTCACACAGCTAAAAAGGGGCAGAACTAGAATTCCAACTCAGCAGTGCAGCTCCAGAGTCCATGCGTTTAGCCACTGGGCTATAGAAATCTCACGTCACATAAGAATCCACATCCACACAAAATTCCCCATTTCCAGCATCTATTAAAAAAATCACGTCTGCCACACTAGGTCTAGAGTTTCATATGGCAATGACTAGCTTCCACCTTTAGAAGTGTCATGTTCCCTAGAGTTCTCCTGTGAAGGCACCCAGCTCTCTCTTTTTTTTTAAATTTATTAATTAAAAAAATAAAGAAACAGAATTAAACAACATACATATAATCAGTAATTCACAATATGATCACTTAGTTGCATATTCATCATTTCTTAGGACATTTGCATTAATTCAGAAAAAGAAATACAAAGATAATAGAAAAAGAAATAAAACGAACACAGGAAAGAAAAAAAAAAAAGATTATACCTACCATACCTCTTACCCCTTGCTTTCATTGATCACTAGCATTTCAAACTAAATTTATTTTAGCATTTGTTCCCCCTATTATTTATTTTTATTCCATATGTTCTACTCCTTTGTTGACAAGGTAGATAAAAGGAGCATCAAACACAAGGTTTTCACAATCACACAGTCACATTGTGACAGCTGTATCATTATTCAATCACCCTCAAGAAACATGGCTACTGGAACACAGCTCTACATTTTCAGGCAGTTCCCTCCAGGCTCTCCATTACATCTTGAATAACAAGATGATATCTACTTGATGCATAAGAATAACCTACAGGATAACCTCTCGACTCTGTTTGGAATCTCTCAGCCATTGACACTTTGTCTCATTTCCCTCTTCCCCCTTTTGGTCAACAAGGTTTTCTCAATCCCTTGATGCTAAATCTCAGCTCATTCTAGGGTTTTTCTCAATCCCTTGATGCTGAGTCTCCGTTCATTCCAAGATCTATGTCCCACATTGCCAGGAAGGTAAACACCCCTGGGAGTCATGTCCCACGTAGAGAGGGGTAGGGTGGTGAGACTGCTAGTTGTGTTGGCTGGAGAGAGAGGCCACATCTGAGCAACGAAAGAGGCTCTCTTGGGGGTGACTCTTAGGCCTAAATTTTAAGTAGACTTGACCTATCCTTTGCGGGGTTAAGTTTCACATGAACAACCCCCAAGACTGGGGGCTCTGCCTATAGCTTTGGCTGTCCACACTGCTTGTGAGAATATCAAGAATTCAACTTGGGGAAGTTGAATTTCTCCCCGTTCTCACCACTCTCCAAAGGGGGCTTTGCAGATACTTTTCCACTCACTGATCGAATCACTCTGGGATTCATCAGGGCATCACTCTGGACAAACCAGCAAAATCTCATGTCCTACCTGAGATTCCAAGTACTTATGGCACCCAGCTCTCTTCACCCTCCCATCTAACTAAGCTGCCCACAAGTATTTGCATCTGCAGACCCCAGTTTTAGCTATTAAATGGTTCTAACTCTTGTAATCAAAGATGACGGTTTTTAACTTTTTTTTTTTGGTTTGGCATCAGAACTTTTGTTCAATTGAAATAATAAGTTTATACTCAAATATGTAAAATATATGAATGTAGAACTGCGCTGGTGTCTGATTGAAGAAAAGAGGAAGAGGAAAGGGCTCTAAGTCTTGTCTGTGGGCCCCACCATACTCCTCAGGGCCCCAGACCCTCCTCTGGAGCCAAGGGGCTCAGGGCATCCATGAGGATGGTTGAGTGGGGCCCAGGGGTAAAGGCTTATAACAAAGGTTAGTGGTAGCAGATCTCAGAGGGTCAAGAAATAATCACAGGTGGAACTTGTTATAATGCCAATTCCTAGATCACATCCCAAGAGGGTTCTTTGTTTGGTTGGTTGTTTTGCTTGTTTTAGTAAACTGAGGCACAGACCCAGGAATGTGCTTTAAAAGAAAATCCCAGGTGATTCTGATGCAGGTGGTTGACAGACTAAACTCTGAAAGTCACCAGAAGGGCCATGATGCAAAGCAAAGCTAACTGGCTCCTTCAGCAATGGGCTCTGGGACTGTGGCCCATGAGCACAAGGGTCTTCTCAAATGGCTTCACAGCAGTACAAGATTTAGAGTGGGTAAGAGAAGAGCTTTATACAAAATAGGAGGTTGGGAGAAGAACAATAAAGATCTCTTTCTCTTAACACACACATCCACACATAAGTATATTCAGTAAATAAAAGTTCTAGAAAGTATCTGCTTCCAAAGCAAATCAGATCTGGCAGCATAAAGATCTCTAAGGCATATTCTCTGATGATCTTCTATAATTTTATACAGACTTCAAACATATTTCCAACTAATCCTGACAGCCCTCGTATACTCCTATTATAATACCTGGCCTTTTCACAAATTATGAGGTATTTAAGGATGTGTTTTTCAGGGCCTTGTATTCTATTCCTAGGTTGGGAAGCTGGTGCCTATACTGAATGGATGGCTCTGTGCAATTCCTACCAACTTCTCACTTCTCCCCACCCTTCATCTAGCTCTCTCACCCTTAGGTGATAGATTATCTGATAGCCTGGATGCTTTCCCTTTTCTTTTTTTTTTTTTTTAGCACTGATTATTCCATTTCTAGAATGGCAGCTCTTATAAAAGGGAGTCAGGTCTGAGTAGTTTGTGTGTTGAGGAAGGAGGAAGGCCAGGTTGGGAATTCTTCTCAGCCTTGCTGCCAATGGGCAGCATCTGATCCCAGGCAGGGATGGTCCCCCCGCAACACTCAGGCTTTGCTTGCCCTGCAGAGTGGCCAGCGGTGAGCAATGGACCATCCAGGCAATATGATCTCCACGGGCAAGATGCGCCGCAGAGAGGTGGACTGGACGGGTGGGTGGGTGGCTGGCCAGGGGAGACAGCTGACTTGGCTCATCCGGGTTTGGGGAGGGGCTGAATAATGGGTGACAAGTTCTGAGAGAAGGAGCAGACACTGAGCCAGGCCAGACCCCAGCAGGACTCTCCTGGGAAATTCCAGCCATCTCTTCCCAGGCTGGAAACCTACCTTAACTCTACTGGAGAAAATCTGCTATGAACTGCTGAACCTATCATGTTGGTGTAGGGATGACTGCAGGTGAAGGAAAGGCCCAACACTGAAGCAACGCAGTGCTCATGGCCTTAAGGTTTCTTGCAGAGGGGTCTGGTATCAAGCTAATGTCTCAGGCTTTTTTCTTACTTAAGTCTCCACCCCGTGAGCCCTGGTCCAGCTTTATTCCCCTCCTCTTTTCCCTCCCATCCTCCTGGCCTTTTCTGCCTTTTATCTGTATCTTTCCTCCGTCT
>PVIY010032775.1:8957-29338 GCA_004026745.1 Myrmecophaga tridactyla
TCTCTCTCTCTCTCTCTCTCTCTCTCTCTCTCTCTCTCTCTCTCTCTCTCTCTCTCCTTCCTCCCTTCCTTCCTTCTCTCTCTTTCTTCCTTCTTTCCTCCTGCTCTTTTTCTTTCTCTCTTTTTCCCCTCCTTTCCCTTCCATCTGCTTCCTTTTGCTTCTTTTTAAATTTAAACCTCAAAGAATATGTCTATTACATAGGTCTCATTCAGAAGGAATAAGGCAATTTCATATGTAGTAAACATGAGAAAGGGGCTCCTTTTACCCAATTTCCTGCAGGCCCATGGCTCTTAGCAGGCCACTAGAGGAACAGAGGCACAGGTAACCTACAGGAGGGGACTGCCCCCAAAGCAGGTGGGCTTCCAGTGTTTAATGGGACTCGCATTCTCTAGTGTCCTTGGCATTCTCTTCGGGTCAATGCTCTGTAGCTTTATCAAGCAGAAAAGGGCCTCACTCAGCCCCTTTCTGAAAATATCCCTGTGGCTTCACTCATGTCCATTTACTCCCCTGCCATGGTGGAAAAGGCACTGCTTCTCCTTTCCAAGGCTGACTTCTCCACCCGCATCCTTGCTGCCAGCCCCTCGCCTTCCTCCTGGGTGAAGATTGCTCCACTCTCCTCTGCTCCATGTTATTTTTTTCTCCTAGTATCAGCCGTGCTGGGGCCTTCTCCTCCGTCTAAAACATGCTCAGTCCTCCTTACTAGAAATCACACTGCGTGCTCCTCTTCTGCCCTGAGATGCCATCTGTCTCTTCTGAATTGTTCCTATGCTGGTCCCTTCCTGTATCTTCCACGTCTTTGCCTCCCATCCTGTGGCCCTTTTCTTTCCTGAACCGATAGCTTAATGTCTCTGATGACTTATTTTCCCCACCACCTTACCCTTATTTGAAGAAGTCAATGCTCTGCCCTCTCCCTGCCCACCTTGAAACACCTTCCTTCTCTGGCTTCTAAAGCACTGTTGACTCAATGCCATGGGTTGGCAGTGGGGGGTGGGGGGTTGCCTCCCTCGTCAAGCACATCCTCATTTTCTTTTTCTGTTTCCTTTTCTGGTTGTGCCTATGGCAGACCCTGCCTCCCTTCTCCCTTGCTGCCTTGTCAGGTCCCTGCAAAGACTCAACCACATCCCTTCCAGACTTCCTTTGCACGACAGCTACTGGGCTGGTGACACAGTTCTGACCATCATGGGATGTCTCGAAGCCTGCTTGGGACCCTCCTGATAAAGCAGGCAGGTGACAATGGCACTGTGCCATCCCACCTGGATGTGGGTTTGATGCCTAGAGGCTGGCACTCACCCTGGGACCTTGGGAGAAAGGAGGACCAGGGAACCCTGGAGTTACCAGGTCTGAGCTCCCTGAGCTCCTGAGCCAACACCAGCACCTGCCCACCGTCCGGCTTCTTGTTTGATGTTAAAAATAACTGCACTCAGATCTTATTATCTGCAGCGATGATGTTCTACAGTCTCCGCGGACACCAAATCAGTGACTATCGAACCACTGCCCCTGGTGAAAACACAGGGTGAGGTCCCTGCAAGCTTCTGGTCACAGTATTTTTGCTAACAGATCAATGTTCTATGTGTGTTCAGTTTAAAGACGCCGGATCTAATGTATATTGTTGATTCATGATGCTACACCCAGAGCTAGCAGCACTCATGAACCTGAATGAAGCTTCTCTAATACATGTATTTTCTCTGAAACCACATCACAGCCTTCCCGCACTTGGCAACATTGGGAGGCGTGTTAGCACTGTGCTTGAGGGCTCTTTAAAACAGCAAAATCGCCAACTGAAAGTGCAAAAATGCAGAAAATGTGGCAGTAAATATACCATGAAAAGGACACTTCTTTACAGCAAGAAAGCTGAACAGGAATGCAGCGTGTCACCTGTTCGACCCCAGCTGGTTACATGCACATCAGGCCACACAACATTTTCACTGCTCTGCTCATGTCCACAAATGACCACGAAGGCTCCACAAGTATTGATTTTGGAGTTAACAAATAAACTTTTGCAAGTAGGCAAATTCACAAATCTGTGAATAACGAGGATCAGCTATATCTACATTTTAAATTGGTTTTTATTACTTGTAACTAAAAGCATTCCTAATTAATAGTCTTCCTTCCACAGGTTTTAAATGAGAATGATTTCTGAGGGTCTGTCCTTGGCCTGAATGAGAATCACCGTGAACCCCATAGCTTGTCTCCTACTCACATTTCTTGCTTCCCTTCTCGGCCAGATGAGGGGACTTTGAAACCTGGTTCTCCGTCCCCAGCTCTGTCTTGAGCTCCTGTCCTGAACATTGTCCTGTCTTCTGGACAGCCCACCTTATCAGATGTCCCACCAACTTCACATTAACGTGAAAAAGGCTCAACTTCCCAAGCTTTCCCTGCAAATCTTCTTTTCTTCCTCATTTTTTTATGTCCTTATTTTCCTCCTCGTTTCTTTCTTCTTCTTTAGCACCCTCTCAGCATCTCAGTCGTTTGGGAACAAAAGCTGGACACCGCTATTTATCCCTTGTATTCTCTAAGCTAATCACGTTCAATTAGTTTCAAGTTCTGTAGATTCTGACACAGTTTCTCTCCCTGAATCTCCTCTGTTCTTCATTTCCTTTGTCACATGGTTCTTTCCCTCATTATTTTCCTTGGACGGTTTTGAGGTCTCCACACTACTAGCTGCTCTTCCTTTTAAGCCCTCACATTAATCACTTTAAAGCATAGCTCTGATCATACTAATTCAACAAGGCTGAAATTGCACAAACTTGCCCTTCCTTAGAGGGTGACATTCCAAATCTACATTTAAAATCCCAAATTGGCCTTTAAAACCTTCCAATCTCTGTATCGTTTATTTTAAGTGAGTGGAGCTGAAATTCAGAGGCATTTACTAAGTATCAGACCTCTACACACTCCTGTTACTATTCACATTCACACTGTTCTAGTTTGCTAGCTGCCAGAATGCAATAAACTAGATACAGAATGGCTTTTAAAAAGGGGAATTTAATAGGTTGTTAGTTTACAGTTCTAAGGCCGAGAAAATGTCCTAATTAAAACAAGTCTATAGAAATGTCCAATCAAAGGCATCCATCCAGGGAAAGATACCTTGATTCAAGAAGGCCAATGAAGTTCAGGCTTTCTCTCTCAAGTGAGAAGGCACATGGCGAACACAGTCAGGGTTCCTCTCTCAGATAGAAGGGCACATGGCGATCACGGCATCATCTGCTAGCTTTCTCTCCTGGCTTCCAGTTTCATGAAGCTCCCCAGGAGGCATTTTCCTTCTTCATCTCCAAAGGTCATTGGCTCATGGACTCTCTGCTTTGTGGTGCTGCAGCATTCTCTGCTCTCACTGAATCTCCTATTCTCCAAAATATTTCCTCTTTTATAGGATTCCAGTAAGCTAATCAAGACCCACCCAAATGGGTGGAGACATGCCTCCCCTAATCCAGTCTAACAACCACTCTTGATTGGGTTACATCTCCAGGGAGATGATCTAATTACATACAATATTGATTAGGGTTTATTCTGCCTTTATGATATGGGATTTTGATTAAAGCATGGCTTTTCTAGGGGACATACATCCTTTCAAACCAATACACAAACAGATGAGGAATTGAGTTGCAGAAGTGTTGAGCAGACTGGAAAACTATAATAGGTGGCTGGGCTGGGACTCGACCCCATGTGGCCGGCAGCCAGCTGGGCACCTATTGCTACCATTTATCCTGCAGCCACAATACGTCCCCACACCATGCTGGACGTGGCCTCCGTGCCTTTTCCAGATCTGCTCTTTCAGATGTGTATGGTATCCTCCTTCCCTTTCTTACTGGCCTAAATCTTATCCACACTTCAATATTGCACTCAGTTTCTATCCCTTTCCAGAACCTTCCTCCAGCCTGCCCTAGAAGGACCAGCCCCTCCGCTGACCTCTGAGAACTGTGAACCATGAGCGTGGGCTCTTGTCTTTTTCCATATTCTCTGACCTGCCAGCTGCCGAGGGCACACTGGGCTTCTAGAAGGGGCTTGCCAGTGATGCCAGGACTCAGGCCCCCCCAACCCGGGACCCTGCAGGTGGTAGCAGAAGCACATAAGACCATGAATGTCAGTGGGGTCCCAGGCTGCAAGCTTTGGAGAATCCCAAGCACTACAGAAAGGCTTTGCTGCGCAGTTTTGACTGCCACATCTTCCCAGCATCAGGAGCTTTTGCTGGGGATCAGACCTTAACAGAATATAATGAAAAGCGACCAGCCAGCAAATGAGATGACACTTTGATGGTCGGTATTCTGGTGCTCCAGCGACTTCCGTGCCAGCCAGGTGCCTTCATAATGAGGCAGAGACGACATCAGAAGCCACGCAGTCGGGTAAACAAGCTACCCGACTCTGCTGGGGGACCTCATGTAGAGGCCAACAGCCTGGCCTGGAGGGCAGGGCCACACCCCAGGACCCCTGGCTCTACCTAATGCCTTGCAGTCACTGGCACCCAGTATTTGCCTGATAAGTATTTATTTCTGTGTTTTCACAACCTTTCTACTATTTCCCCATCACTAATGTCACAGAGTCTGTTAGCTTCCAAAATGCAGGCTGAGCTTGTCCCCTGGGGAGTGGGAGGGCACCGCCAGAGGAAGTAACCATGCGGGGAAGTTTCTTCCACGGAAGCAGGTTTGTTATTCAGGAATAAATATGGGTGCAGTTGCTGCAGGAGTGGAGGCTTTGTCAAAGGGGAGACCCCACAGGCCCTGGATACATGGAATCCTGAGCCATGGAGAAGAGGGGGTGCTGGGGGCTGCTGACCCCTTTTGTCACCTGAGAGCTGGAGGCCCACAGAAGAGAAGAAAAGAATAGGCTGATGGGGTCCAGTGGGCAATACCAAGTAGTGCCTCAGTAGCCCCGGCATTACTAGACTATTCCATTTTATCCCATTCCATCTACTCAACAACCCCTAGTGTGTGTTGAGTTCTTGATGTATCCCAGGCCCTGGGTGGGGGCAGGTCATAGAGAGATGACCAGTGACTGCCTCTCCCCAGCAGGCGGCGCTCACAGCCCAGAGGAGAGACAGGCAAATAAGGAAAAGATGGGGTGGCTGCCTCATGGGGAAGGACTTGGCTCTGTAGCGGGCATGCATGTGCTGGGAGCATGCTGGGAACTTAACCCAACTTGGAGGGTGACCAGCTTCCTGTGGCTGCTGGAAAAAATGATCACAATCTTGGGGGCTTAGGTCAACAGAAATTTACTCTCGGGAGGCTGCAAGTATGAAATCAAGGTGTGTTATGGTCAGGTTCATGAGTCAACTTGGCAAGTGCTGGTATCTGTTTGTCTCGTTGGGCAAGTGCGGGCCTGTCTGTTTCAATGAGGACATTTCATAGAATTAACAGCTGTTTCCATTTGTAATCAGCCAAGGGGAGCATCATGAAACAGGAAGCCAGGAGAAGAAGCTGGCAGATGCTGCTGTGTTTGCCATGTGCTTTTCCAGATGAGAGAGAAACCCTGACTGTGTTTGCCATGTGCCCTTCCACTTCAGAAAGAAACCTTGAACTTCATCGGCCTTCTTGAACCAAGGTATCTTTACCTGGATGCCTTAGATTGGACATTTCTATAGACTTGCTTTAATTGGGACATTTTCTCGGCCTTAGAACTGTAAACTAGCAACTCATTGGATTCTCCTTTTTAAAAGCCATTCTGTTTTTGGTATATTGCATTCTGGCAGCTAGCAAACTAGAACAAGGTGTCACAAGGTCTTGTCCCCCTGGAAGCTGTAGGAATGACTCTTCCTTGCCTCTCCCAGCTTCTAGTGGCTCCAAGGTTTCCCTGCTCATGGCCACATCACCCCAATCCCTGCCTCTGTTGTCACATGAGCCTCTTCTCCCTGTGTGTTTGTGTCTCAAATCTCCCTCTGTCTTTTTCTTATAAAGGCACTCATCATTGGATATAAGACCCACCCTACTCCAGCATGATCTCCTCTCAAAATTTTTAATTTATCACATCTGCAAAGACCACTTTTCCAGGTCAGGTCACATTCTCAGGTCAGGATGTGGGCATGTCTATTTTGGGGCCACCATTCAATCCACTATTGGCAAGGATGCCAGTAGTTTGGAACAGCCTTCTGGTATACCTTATCTCCTCCACTGGCTTGAAAATCAAGTGGAGTCATCTAGGTAAAGAATGGAGGAGAGGAGACTGTCCCAGGCAATGGGAAATAGAAGCCCAGGACAGGGCGGAAAACCACAATGAACAAGTTGGTCAGATGCAAAGACAGTGGGTTAAAGATGGAAAGTGAGGTCAAAATAACAAGAGGCTACAAATATAATGCAAAATTCAGGGACAAGGGTGAGATCCTTAAGTCATTAGGGAGCCGTTAAGACTTAGGTCAGTGGGAGACAATCTCAGAAAGAAAATAAGAATCTGACCATGGAGGGATTATCGCAGGGGTGGGGACATGGGGAGGGAGGACCCATCTTTCCAGCTCTTGCTCTATCTGAATGCTGTCTGTGCTAGCTGATACACACACACATTTCCCCACTGTGCTGTGTGCAAGCTCTCGTATGGGGGTCTCTAGTACCTGGCTCCTTCAGCATAGTCTCTTCTTGGCCGAGGCCAGATGGTAGCTGAGGCTGATTGAAATTCTGGGCATGGAGGTGGACTGGCGGCTCTGGTTATGGGTGCGAGGAGCTAATGTCCCTTTTTAGTATGCCTGCTGCTTCCCGGCTCTGCTGGTCATTGAACTATTCATCTATAACATTTGTAGCCCTATTAAGAAGGAAATACAATTTCATAGCTACAGATAGAAGATTAGACAGATCAATTTGAAGTCTGTGAAACAGACGGAAAGGGGGGGGAAAGAACAATTTCTGAATTATAGTCTTGTTGACTTTCGTGCTGCTAGCTTATTGGGTTGCAGTGCCTCTCCTGTCCACATCAGACATGATTTTTTGGTGACAGGGCCAGCTGTCTATCATCAAGTGCTTAAATCCACTTAGGGGTGCCAGGGACCTGGGATGCACTGACCGGGGGTGTGGAAGCCAGCTTGGAGCACTGGAACATCAGTTTTTTGTCTCCTAGTTCTGAGTCTGCAAAATTTCCAACGAGAATGTGAAGGTATGGGCTTTGCTCTTAGTCCAATAAAGTATGGTGGCTAATGGCATAAAATGAAATTACCTCTTCACACAACTCTTCAGAGGAGCTCTCTGTGAGGCTGTGTCCTTGTTAGCAGTGCATGCTGGATGCTTCCTGAGCAGGGCTTGTGATGAGCATTTGGAGGAGGCTGTCTTCCTCTCCCAAGAGGCTGGTGGCCTCTTCTGCTTCCCCTGATAGCTGCTGTCCATCTCTTCCAGCTTTGCACTGGCTCCTTAGTGTCCTTACCTGACTTGCTGTCCCATCACCCTACTCTTCCTTCTCTATCTGCGACTGCTCATGGGGACTTCCTAATGATGCTGCCCAGCACACCCCTGGGGCAAATGTTTTTACCTAGGCCCTATCATTATTAGAAGGGGACTAAGGGATTGTTATAATTATGTCATAAAGTCAAAGCAAATCAGAACCACAAGGGATCTCAGTTTTGACTATTTGATCTTATGACAATTTCTCAACCATTCTGTGTCCTGGATCTTACATGAGGCTAATCGTGGTTACTGTCTCATGAGGTGGATGAGATGCTGAATGGAAAGGGATCATTGCAACGCCTAACACACAGCAAGCCCTAAAAGGACATTAGCTTCCATTACCATCATCATCACCACTGCACACTCCACCACCACCATCATCACTCTCACCTCATTATCATCAATACCATCATTATTATTATCATTATCATTATCAATAATCTAGTCCAACCTCTTTATGGAACAACTTTGAAAATTTAGGTCTTCCTAGAAAACATTCATTTTTTTTCTTAAGGAACACACACATACACAGAGTAAGGGAATTAGTCCACTGAAGGAAGGTTGATTAAGGAAAGAGAGAAACACAGGAGATATACCAAGAGTCAGAGGCATGTGTAAGGACATATTTAGAAAATGACTCAGAAATAGAGAATAATACATGCTATCCTTATGGAGGCATGAGGCAGCCAAGGACATTGATCTTGGCTTTGATGGAAGTAGCAGCCTCTGTCTTGCAGCTTTTTAATAAATGGCAGCTCAGGACTTTTGAAGACATTGAAGCATTCATGTTGTAGATATAATGGTGAGTATTCGTTAGGTGGAGGTGACATTACCTCTGGTGCATGTCGTTCAGGATGAATTAAATTGGTTAAAGGTCTTGGTTCCTCCAAGATGAAATATGATATTCAGAGTTTAATATCTAAAGTAGAGACTAGAAGCATTGGGATTCAGGGGCAAAGGGGAGACCAGCAATGAATGTGTAATAGGATATTGGTGTTGGTGGGACTTTTCCTGCTATCTTAGAGGCTAAGTGAAGGTCCTGCAGCTAAGATCAGCAGGTAACAAGTGATCCCGTGTTCAAAGGACAAATAAGGCTGGACTGCTATGGAGAACTTTCTCAGAATCAGTAAACCTTGTTCTATGACCCTCTTGGCCCCCTTCAGTCTATATAAGACAAGATGAGAAACTCAACAGAGATTGATCAGAGAAGAGGGTCAGCTAGTACTGGGTGCCCTGCCCAAGTGAGGGTACTTCAAGAAGACAACTTTGTGAGAATGGAGCATGTTTGTCAGTAAGAAACCTGTTGTGATAACTCAGAACTGCAATGGCCCCAATGCCATGGCACCAAGGTAGCTGATTCTGAGAGAGAAACTGGGAAGATTTAATCTGAATCCCTGGACTTTGTGGAAGCAAAGCATGAAGGTGGATAGATTGCATGAAACAGAAAGGGAAGGCATGGCCTGCAGGTGAAATGGTCTGCATTTTCAGAGTTTGGGTGTGTGGATGACATTTTGTAGTTTTACTGTGAGTTTAGTGTTGCATGTAAAATAGCAAGGCTTGAACTGCCAATCCCAGCAGAGACTGAAGATGAAGAGCTGAAGAGCAATAAGAGGCCATCCAGGAGACTGAATTAGACAGGCCTTGTGATGCTATGTAACAAACAGTCCCCAAACTTAAGTGGAATATTCTGCTGAAAGTTTATTTTATGCAAACTCTCAGAAACTCTCCAAGGTGGCTGCTTTTCATGACCTCCATACCATGCTGTTTCAATTTTGTGTTGACTCAAATGGTCAAATGGCTCAAGCAACAGGGGAAGCAAGTATCGGGGAGCTAAGCACTGGTGATTAAATGTCACAATGCATTGTCAAGGTCAATCATGCACATGGACATGTGGTCAAAGGGAACCAAATATTGGTAGTGAGTGCCAATGTCTACCAAAGAGGGCATCTCCTGAGTCAGACAAATCAAGCATGGTGGCCCGTGATTGTGGGGAAGGAATTTAACAAAATCCAAAATGAAAAGCACTTTGCAAGAGAAAGAAGCAGTGCCAACAGTCAACAGAGAGCTTCATGGCTGCACTGCAGCAAGTTCTGGCCAGCTGAATTCATGGTCTGTCCAGAAGTTGGGGGAGGAGAAGAAAGGTGAAATTGGATGAGAAAATTGAAATTTGCTTAGATTGGATTGAACTCTTGACTACCTGGAATGACACTGTTCTCAGGGCCCCCAAGTGCAGTTGCATGGGTTGTGAACTGCACAACAGGTATCTCTGATCAAAAGGGCAGGTAGATACTAAAACCATACCAAGCTCTGTTTTTCAAGTCTTACTTCCCAGTGTAAGGACTCTATCAGCCCAGAGGGAGAGGCACCCTTTGTCTAATTCGTCCACATAGAAGGAACTTAAAAAAATTTCATAAAATCATCTTATAGACTATTGGTGGCCCTGACCATTCCAATACTTGCAATTGCCTGGAAAAGCCTTTGGATGCTTCTGAGCTATGGCTAGGGGGTGGGGCACGGAGACCCAGCCCAACAGAGTTGAAAGAAGTGGGGTGGGAGGGAGGAGGTAGCATTGCATTTGATAAGAATGGTGACGAATGACAATGACACAATGATCCAATTATGTGGTTCCTATAATGGACAAGGCAGCATTCTGGGTACTTTTACATATGTCAGCTCATTATCTTATGGGAGATATCATTATTATTCCCACTTTACAGATAGGTAAACTGAGACTCAGAAGGGTGAAGTTGTTTGCCTCAAATGTCACAGCCTATAAAGGTGGAATGGGGATTTGATCCTAGTCCAATTCCAGAGGCTGCTTTCTTAACACCAGGTTCATTGCCTCCTTAATTCACAGAACAGCAGGTATCCTGCATCAAATGCTTACTATGGGTTGGTCACTGTGCCCATCCTGAAATGCATGTGCCTTTCACCACAGTATGTGCTTGTGACGATGAGGCTTGCAGAGACTAAACAAATTGCTCAGGGTCACTCAGCGTGTTCTTGGAAGGTCCAGGACTCACATTCCAGGGTGGTCTGATGTCAAACCGGGAGCTTTCCAGTGCCAAGCTGGGAGGTGGAACTGTGTCTGGAATTGGCCTGATGTGTTTTGCCCATTTGGGGTCCCCTCAAGGGACCAGGCATGCACCCAACAGCTTCAGGAATTTGGTCTTCTGCAGCCAGGCCCATCATTCCAATCCCAAAGCCTTCTTGACTTGAGCCCTGGCTTCTGTTGAGTCTTGGGAGAGACACAGACCTCAAAACACCTCTGTCAAAGCGAAACTTGGCTTGGAGTTATTTGTGACTAGAGAGTCAGAGCTAAACCTCCTGAGGCTTTCTGCTTCCCCAGGGAGCCTGCTGCAGCTTGGAAGGACAAAGTAAAGGGCTTCTCATTAGTCTTAAAGCACTGCCTGTTCTCCAGAAGGAGGTCCCTCCCCAACCCTACAGCCTTCAGCATCACAGAGCCCTGTCCCCAGGCAGGCAGGAGGCATTGCTGCTGGGACTGAATTACATGCACGACACGTTACCACTTGCCTGTTAGATGCAACCAAACACCCAGATGCTTGTTCTCTGACCTCAGTGACACATGAGGGAGGTAACTACCAAATTCAGTTCTACCCAGCTTGGCAGAAGATAGGAATGATTAAGTTTCTAAAACTTTGCTTTCCAAAGTGATAGTTTCCAATATGGGTGACCATTGGGCACTTGAATTGTGCTAGTCCCAATTAAGAAGGCTGTGTCAAATACTCACTGGGTTTCAAAGACTTAGTACAAAAAACAGGATGTAAAACATTTTATTAATAACATTTATATTGATTATATGTGGAAACAATACTATTTTTGATATATTGGGTTAAATGCAAGAATATAATACAAAATTAATTTCAACTGATTTTTTTTTTTTTTTTTTTTTTTACAATTTCCTAATGGAGTTGCTGGAAAACGTTAAACTTTGTCTCTGATTTGCATTTTATTTCACTTGGACAGTGTAGCCGCTGTGGGAAGAGCTCAGTCTCTTGAGGCTGGAGTTTGGAACATATTTTGGGTTGTGCTAAGCGACACGCAGACAAGCTTCTGACCCCTAGGTCTGCTTTGTTCCCTCTTTCCACTCCTCACTGGAGCTGCTATTTGGAGAGCAGAAGAATGGCAATAACGGGCAAACGTATAACATTGCTTTAAAGCAAATTCAGTGAGACCTCTGCTTGCTACTTGTTGGGCACCCAGCACCTTCCTTTCCATCTTCCTTAATCCTCACCACAATTCCATGAGCTGGATGCTTGTCGCATCTTATTCACGCAGAAAGAGAGTGAGCTCAGAGAGATCCAGGAGCTTGCCCAAGGCTCAGAGCCTGGCAACGGCAGAGACAGGAAGTGAGTGCAGACCCCTGGGCTTCAAGCCGGGGACTCAGTTAGGGCCCTTCCGTGAGTGCGCAGGTGAGGCAGGCCCCACAGTCACCAGCACCCGTGGTGCCTTTAGAGCAGAGGAACAAGGACGGGCCCTGCTCCCTAACACTGTTAGGCTTATCACAATCCCGGTCTGTGATTCATCGTCCAGCTTTGGCAAAGCAGCCAACCTCTTCATCATTCATCTTCATCCTCACCAGCCTCCTTGCGCTGCCGTGAGGACTGAACCCGGGGAGGGAGGCAAGAGGCCTGGAATCAGGCAGAAGGTTATTTTCATCAAGTTGCTTCTTTCACTTGGGAAGGATTTTGAAAGCCTGGCCTGGTACCTTGGCCCTCCAGCCCTCTCCCACTTATCCAATTCATCTCTCCAGTTCCTCCATGCACCCCTCCAGCTGTGGTTAGATGTAGACCCTTTGGAAAGGCTCAGGATACCAAGTGTCACAAGCCACAGTCCAGGCCCTGGGTTTGCTCACTGCTGGCCAGAGAAATGGACTCAGAAGACAGAGCTTGAAGAGCAGACTGATGGGTCCCTAGGAGGAATCAGGGACCAGGCAAGCCTGGAGGATGGGTGCTCCATCAGCCTGGGAGCCCAGGACAGTGTTGGAGCTGAAGGAGGAGGAGAGGAGTTCACTGGCTGAGAAGAGGGGAGGGGCATCCCAGGAGTGGGAAACTCTGGGGTACCCAGATCTAGTTTCAGACTCAGTTCCATCCCTGTTGGAGAATCTACTCTAATCCTAGACAGTTGGGTGAGATTGCTCCAGCCTCAACTTTGCTGTTCCAAAATCAGTGGCCCTTTCCACTTCCTATGAGTGGTCTTCTCCATCCAGAAAAGTAGTTTCTGGGTCCCTTTTTGAGTCTGGGGATTCAGTGGTGAGCAAGTCAGACAAGTTCCTTGACCTTGGACATTTGCACTTCAGTGGGGAAGACACAGAATAAGTGAGTAAGCACATAAGTAGACAAGAAGACTCTAGTTGTGGCAAGTGCTGAAGAGAGCTGTATGATTGGGGGTTGGGCTTTCTATATAGGAACCCGAACCCATCAGTGTCCAATGAGGAAAATAAATCACTCTAGGCATTTCACCAGAGAGAGGGGATTTAATATAGGGGATTGGATGCAAAGACATTGGAAGGGCTGGTGCACAAACAGAGGGTGATAATATGACCAAAGACACCATTCTGGAAACTTCTGCCACCCTTAGGGTCCGTGGAGAAAAAAATAAATAATGTTATCCAAAGCACACCATGCCCAAGTCAATACTTGCCAGCTGCTGCTGCTCTTGAATTTCTCCTGCTGAAGCTACACAAGCCCAGGAAATATTGCTTCTCCTGTCCTCCCTTCTTCTAGCCCCCCACCATTGCCTCCCATGAGACCCTAACAGGAAACCACTGGCAAGGGGATGGGGAAGCTGTAGATTTCCAGGCTTCTCACCACGGTGGTAGGTGGGTGGGCAGACAGACTGGTGAGTGTGGAGTGAGGAATAATAGCTACCCCTGGTAGAGCGGGCTTGGGCTGGCCCTATGGTCGAAGCGAAGTTTCAGGACCCGTTTCCAGCTCCATCTGCAAAACCAGCACACTAGTTTTATTTGGGATGGTTTTGGGGAGCTGATGAAGTTCAGGGGGGACTGAAATGGCAACACCAGTGGCTCTGAGATGAAGAATAATAAGTGCAGGGGGGAACCTATCATTGGGAGCCAGCTGAGGGCACTCCAGGCTGAGGATTGGGGTTTGGCTGTGGGCACAGTGGGCCCTGCCGAAGGACCAGCTCCCTCAGAGCCGATCTCTGCTGTTCAGTCCTTTCTGGGGCTCTGCCCCTGAGCCCCTGCCCAGCCTGGATATCTGGATGCTGTACCTCAAAGTCATGTGCTATCCACCTGCGAGAATGTCCCATTATGTTATGCCTAGTCCCCAAATCCTCCTTCCTTCCCGCACTACAACCCACAGTCACCGTGTTCCTTCTAGAGGTGGGGAGAGGACAGTTTTAGGGAACAGCGCTGGGGTGGGGGCTCTCAGGTCCCTCCCAGAGAACCTGCCATCCACCAGGAAGAGCTCCGTTGTATTGGATTTATTCACTTGATTATTTTCTCTTATTTTAGCTACTTGTGACACACACACAAAACACCCACAAAGCATGCCATGCCAACAAAGTAAGGCTTCCTCATTTTTCTATCTCCCTTTCTACTCTTTGGCTCATGCATAGGATTTTTTGATAATTGTATGATAATGGCACAGATACAATTTGCTTTATTCTTTCACTTTACTTTCAGGGGCCTTTTCTGCATTGCTACAGCCATGTAATTATTGCTCTGAAAGCTGCATAATGCTGTATTAGGAGACTACTATAGCTTACTTAACTAAATGTCTAACGGCGGCAGAAAGTTGTTTTACTATTTAAATAGCATTATTCTGAACATCTCTGGAATTTAACTTTTTGAATCTCATTTAATTCTTTGAAAGATTACATTTTGAATTAAATATTGCACTTTCACTTTATTTAAATAAATTAACTCTCCAATACACTGACATTTTCCTAGGAGTTTTAAACTGAAGATCGATCAGAGTACACAAATCTCTGCTGTCTGCCTGCCCAACTTTCCCTCTCCCGCCCCCTTTAACAGTAGGACGACTGTCCTTTGGCTCCAGACCTCCGTACCTGGAGTCCCCGTGCTCTGGCCGGAGTTGACCTCACCCCGTGCTGGGGTGGCATGGGACTGGCCAAATGCCCCAATCTGTGCTGATGAGGATCAGCTCAGGGTTTCTGTGGAATCACTGTGGGGACAGACTCTGTTTCTGGAGCTAGGAAGACGGAGGCTTGGAGCTGCTAGCAGCCGTACTGTCACCATGAGGTGAGAGCCTTCCGGGGAACGCAGTAAAATGGAGGAGAATGGAGCAGAGGGATGGGAACAGAGAGAGCAGAGACAGATGCAGACATGGGTCCTGAAGTCAAAGCCTGAGTCCCTGGAGAGCCCAGGTACGTAAGCCAGCAAATCAGCCTTTCTAGCTTAAGCCAGTTTGAGTTGGGGATCTGTTAATCGCAACTAAAACAAAGATGGTGGATATACTATACAGCACTTGCATATTTACAAGCTCAGAATGGAGGAAAATGGAGACGTGGCAGTTTTGTGACTCAGTGAAGTAACTGGTGAGCATTGGCGCTAAGCATGCAGGGGAGGTATGTTTGGCGAATTCCCCACAATCACTTTGGTGTATTCAAAAGAGCACTGGGGCGGTGTGACGGCGGTGCGGTGCGACGGTGGCGCAGTGGCAGAGTTCTCACCTGCCATGCCCGAGACCTGGGTTCGATTCCCAGTGGCTGCCCATGCCATAAAAAAAGAAAGAGCACTGGATTGGGAGTCCAGGGACTTGGGGCCAATTTTGACTCCAGCACTAATTGGCAAATGAATCTGAGAGAGAGAGAGAGAGAGAGAGAGAGAGAGAGAGAGAGAGAGAGACATCTCTTCTCTGAGCCTCTCTTCCCTCATCTGCAAACTGGGGCATACCATTAGATCCCAATGAAATGCCTCAGTGATTCAGCAGAGGGGAAGGCAGCCTCCCACCCTCCATATCCCCCCTCTGCCCACCCCAGCAGCTGTGCCTTGGTCTCTTTGCAAACATATGGTTCCGTGTAACATTTCATTTGAGGGGAAAAGAACACACAAAACAAATGGTTCCAGTGTAAAGGCAAACGGCCATAAGTCGCTGAGCTCACTAGCTGCCCCAGTTCCTTCCAGCTCAAATCTCTGTGACACTGAGCTGCATTTGCTTACCCATCAGCTCTCAGTAAATACTGCAGCTGACTGCCAGGTCCCGGGTGGGAAACATTTCTGATGTCTTTTGGTGAAGGAAAGTAATCATTCTCCCACCCCCAAGCACACAGCCCCCCAAGCTCTGGGCAGGTACAGTGGGTTAGATAGATAAAGTACATCAAGAATCCAGAGTTTCTGAATAATGCAGTGTCTCCCATGCAATGAATAAGTGGGCCCGCTTCTCAGACACATCCTGGACTAGGAGTCTTAGACGTTGACCTGAGATCAATATTTCAGTCAAGATATTTTATGGCGTTCGTGGGGGAGGTTCCCTGTTATTCTGTAGTTGGCCTGGCCCTTGTTTGCATTTCTTCCATCCATAAAGTCTTGGCATTCTGATGAATATTGGGTCATCTTGGTCAGGAAGTATGTTTTTTTTTTAAAAAATACAATGACCAAAGTGGACCTTCCTTATCCTGGCCATTAGCCTACCCAAGCAAGGGCGTGGCTCGGTAGAATGATCCGCTCCTTTTTGAAAGTCATGCTGAAGACAAAAAAAAAAAAAAAACCAAAAACTAAGTTTCACCATCCTCAGGAATCACCACCAAATCATTTTTGGCCCTTGACTTGCAGCTAATGAGTTTCAGCAGAGAAGAATAGGACTGGAATAAAATGCTCCTTCTGTTGGGCGCCCCTTGTCTTTTGCAAAGCAGCTTTACATTAATTTCCTCCCTGCCTTCCCCCAACAGCTCTGTGAATTTAGTGGAGAGCAGGTAGCACGATCCCTATTTACAGGCAGAGAGACAGAAGCCCAGAGTGTTTACGGGATTCCCCCAAGGTCACCCGTTCTTTAGCGGCAGAATCAGCACTGCACCCCGGCTCCCCCAACTCCTGGCCTTTGGCTCTTTTCATTAAACCTGAGTTTGTATTTAACAGCTTAGTGAAATGTGAAGCATAAGGTTTTATCCCACAAGTCCTCTGGTTCAATTTTAAGGACCAGGGAATTTGCTGCTTGATTTACTGACTAAAAACAGAATAGTTAATTAAACATAAAGACACCAAGCTTTGGTAGCAAGGAAAAAAAAAATCCTCTGTCCATTGTTCTTTTGCTAAATGAGAAAGTGCTGAGCCATCTGTCCAAGACCTCAAGTGAAAACTGATTGTTCTTTGGGTATTGTTTCCAAAACACAAAACCTCGAGGCTTCAGGGTACAGGTAGGGAAGGAATGTGTAATGAGGGACAAGTGTGACATATTTGTTTAGATGAGTTAATTGTCTCAGTCCTTTGGAAAAACAGAACAAGGCAAAACTCTGGGCATGTTCCCTGTGAATACCAAAATGAGATTAAATTCAGCATCTAAAGACTTTCAATGAGAACGAAACAGAAGGATTCAACCATCAGGGAATAACTCACCAAAAAGCATTAGAAAATCTGGAAACGAGAAATGAGAAGCCAGAAGCCCTGAGCCAACCTGACGTACCCTGGAGATGCCACTGCACCAAGCTTTGACGATAGCGTCTTCTTCCTGTTCTTAAGTGAACAAAACCGAGTCATTATGTCCCTGCCGAAATCCCGGCAGCTGGTAACAAAAGGGCGCTGCCAGAACACCTGTCTCCACCTCACAAGTGAGGGCAAAAACCCTTTAAAGGATCATTTCAGGCAGCATAGAGAGGCGGTCTGTCTTCAGTCTGGCAAATGTCTAAGCCCCTCAGGAGAACACAGTTTCCACATGGGTCCTTCTTCCACGGCCCGCGGGGCAGACACCGCACAGCTGCGGCAGGAAAACTCAGCGGCAGTCCCTATGCTTCCTGCATGGGAGGTCTCCACCTTGGCAGGTGAATCAGGGAAGGACAGGTCAGTGATTATGGAAGGGACATCCAGGACACAGGGGGCTGGAAGCCCATCTACGTGCATCACCGCGCCTGGTCTCCCCTTCCAGAAGTGCCCAGTAATTCCCAGCAGACGCTGGGGAGCAGGCTGCATTTCCAGAATGTTCTCCCCATATCCATGGTTCCCTTCTACCCCATTCAAATTTTTGCTCAGAAGTGACCCTCTCCACAAATGAGACAAAATAAAGTGTAAGTGGCTGAGAGATTACAAACAGAATCAAGAGCTTATTCTGGAGGTTATTCTTATGCATTATATAGACATCCTTTTGTAGCTGATGGTATAGTGGAGTGGCTGGAGGGAAGTACCTGAAACTGTCGGGCTGTGTCCCAGTAGCCTCGATTCTTGAAGACAATTGTATAAGTATATGACATTTACAATGTGACTGTGTGAGTATGAAAATCTTGTGTCTGATGCTCCTTTTATCCAGGGTATGAACAGATGAGTAAAAAAATACTGATTAAAAAATAAATAAAAAACAGGGGGAGAAGGGGCAAAGTGAATTGGGTAGATGGAAATACTGGTGGTCAATAACAGGGAAGGGTAAGGGGTACAGGATGTATGAATTTTTTCTTTTTTTTCCTGGAATGATGGAAATGTTCTGAAATTGATCATGGTGATGAATACACAATTCTGTGATGATTGTGAGCTATTGATTGTACACCATGTAGGTACTGCATGTGTGTGTAGATTTGTCAATAAAAACATTTTTAAAAAAATGACCCTCTCCAAAAGGCCTTTTCTGACCAGAAAATGGCAGCACCCACCACCCATGGCTCTCCTGCCCCTCCCTGGCTTGTTTGCTTGTTTGTCTTTATAATATTGTCTTCTATCTTATCTACCTATTTGCTTTGTTTGTTGCTTGTCTCCCCACTGGAATAATGAGTCTGTTTTAGTCATCACGTATCTCAGTGCACATATAGGCTTTTAATAAATATTAATTGAATGAATGAATGAATAAAGGACTGAATTGCAGCCAAGACATTTAGATACTTTGAATTCAATGGCCCTGGGCTGTCCAGCTGGATTTCTAGCATGCCTCTGGGAATTGTTCTCATCTCTACCAAGACAAGGGATATTTTTCCTTCATGAATAGAGTCTAAAAATCACAGGCCCAAGAAGTCTGTCCTGTCATTAACATACACACGCACAAGCTACGAAATCCTAATTGTGATTTCAGTGATTCGACCCACAGATCGAATGCTCTTATTCTTGTCTTTAAATTTGGCATTGCACAACATAAAAAGGAATGGTAAAATCCAGGCTAATAATTTGGAATTGGAATGTTTCTTTACTTAGAACAACATGGAATAACAACCAAAAAGAAAAAAAAAACTAGCACGATAAGTTGAGATTGAGACTGCAAAAAAAAGGAAAAAAGGTTTATATTTTATTTCCTTTCAGGGCACTTTTTTCCGTTTTTGGAACAGGGACCCTGCATTTTTGCATTTTTGTTGTGCACGGGGGCCCTTTTGAAATATGCAGTCAGCTCTGATAGGATCCCAAGGATGCCAGTGAAGAGCCCCCATGGGGCTCAAAAGGCAGAGAGTGAGCATGTCCAGCTGGGGAATCAAGGAACGCTTCATGGAGGAAGTGGTCTGGTCAGTGTTGGGAAAGGCACACACAAAAGCCCGGTGTGCTGGATTCACACAGAGAGAGCCAGAGCACCAGGACAGAGCAAGGCTGACGGGCTCAATCGCCAGCGAGGGGACCAGGCAGGAGAGCATGTTTGTCATTTACTGGATAACTGGAGGCCAGCTGCTCGCTGAAGGCAGAGGCTGTGGGAGGGGTGGCCTCAGTGCCCTTCCTCCACGCCTGGCCTGGCATGTCCACCATCCATGACCACCCTCTGAGGAGAAGGCCACTACAGCTGCGGAGAAAGGATAAGGCAAGCCATTTGTCCCATCTTTATTCCCTCAAAAAAATCAAGCAGAGGGGCTTCACAGGGAATTCTTTTCTGGCTTTGTGGTGCATTCAAAATGTGGCTTGCAGATGGGACTGTGAAAAATCTCCCAAACTCGCTGGCGCCAGGGAAGAAAATGCAGCTATAAACTGCACGCTATGAAAGAGAGAGAACAACACACATTTTGTTACAACTGGTATTTATCAGGTGCTTCGCATGTGCCAAATGCCTCCCAACAATCAGGAATTTCGACCCCAGTTTTCTACGTGGAGATTTGGAGGCTCAGAGAACGGTGTAAATTGCCTCGAGTTGCACAGCTGGCCAAAGCTGGAGTCGGGATTCAAGCCGGGTTTTCGCGCTCTGGCAAGTGCCTCCTCCCTCCAGCTGCTGGCTGCCGGGTCTGCGATGGATCAGACACAGCGAACCTCTCGGAGATGTTTCACCAGAGGGGTTCCTGCCTCCTCTTTTTTATGATGAAAGCGGATGAGTCACCGAGCCTGCCCGGACCTGCCTCCGGGGACTTTGCCAAACAGTCCCCTCCGCGGCCTGCAGGGCGAGTGTGGAGGGGATGTGGAGAGCCCAGCGGGGGCCGCGCTTCGCCTTCGCTGGGCGCAATGCAGAACCGCGGGGGAAGGTCCCGTTGAGCCCTCGGACCATTTACCACCCCACGCGGAGGTCCGGGCCTCCCCGGGGTGCGTGCGTGCCGCCCGCCCCCTCCCCCAGCGCCCGGCAGGGGGCCTGCGTGCTTTCCAGCGCCTTCGGTTGTCTTCCTGAAGCGCTCCTGCCTCCCCCGCGTGGGGCGAGCGGCTAGTCCCTATGGAAACACTCTGCCTGCCTCTCGGCCTCTCTCTCAGGTGGCCCCGTCCGGAGGCTTGGCAGCTGCCCCGGGCTTAATTTCCCAGTCTCCTGCATCTCGGCCGCCCACAGGCGCAGCGAGAGGCTCTTGGGGCAGCTCTGCCCTGGCGCAGACCCTGCCCACTCATGCCCAGCTTCTTTACTCCCCCTTTTGCTCCTTTGCGAAGTTATTTGTGCTTGTACAAAACAGCTATTAAGAGGTGTGGGCTGGAGCTTGGGCAGAGGGAATGTTCCATAG
>PVIY010032776.1:0-28680 GCA_004026745.1 Myrmecophaga tridactyla
TTACTTTTATAATTCAACTGCAAGTTTGAAAGTATTTCAAAATAAAAAGTTGAAAAGCAAATACATGATACACACTATTTCAAACAACCAAACAATATTTACAGAAAGTAATAGTGTAAAGGCCACAAAAAAATTCAATAAACTTCAAATTACACATCTCATGCTGGGTACATTATCTGAATGAAACTTAATAAATTAGGAACTAACCAGAGAAATACTAAAACATATTCCCTTAAAATTTTAAACCTTCTAGATAGCTCTTGGTTTAAGAGAGGAAGTAAAATACAGAAAAAATTTATGACTGAGAAATAAATGACATTTAAAAATTGGTGGGATGTGCCAAGATGATACTCAGAGAAATATTCCTCCTCTAAAAAAATGACTGAAAATATGTAAATTATGAATTCAATAGCAAATCAGAAAAATGATAGCAAAATTAATACAAAGAAACATAAGAGGAATGCAATTAATAGAGAAAAAATAGAAAGTAATGCAAAAAGCCAAAATAAATATTGACCAATAAAACTTAAAGTTGTCCTTCAGAAAAAAATGATAAAATGAATAAACTTTTTGCAAGTTAAAACAAGTGAGAAATGCGGGAGACCCAGGTTCAATTCCCAGACCATACATCCCCCCCCAAAAAAAAACAAGAGAAAAATGAGTAAGCATACATTTGGTTAGGAACGAGGAAGGAGGCATAGCCACATGAACATAGAGGAATGGTTTTAATCTTGTAATGAAATACAAAGTATAGATTTATACCAATAAATTTGAAATCTGGGCTAATAATGAATGATGTTGCAAAAGAGTACAAATTGTCCATCTCAATTCGAGAAAAGAAAGAAAATCAAGTAGATCAATAACCCTTGCATAACATGAAAATGTAGTCAAGTATCTATCTTTAAAAAAAAAGGGTCTATATTATTTCACTGAAGTATTTTACTCAAATTTCAAGGAATAGATTTCACATACAAAACTTTCAAAAAAAGACAGAAAATTCTGTCTTATCCTCTGAGACTGGAATTATCCTGCACCTAAAGTCATTACCTACTGTATACGGTGAGCCCCACACAGTGGCAACCTGTCAAACAACAGGTCAAATTCTACAATACCATGTGTTAGGAAATAAGCTTTATGAGGAAACTTTCAGCTCAAGGACTAGCAAAATGGAGGAGGCATGCAATTTCCCAATCACTCTCATCAACCCAAAGGGAAGAATGCTAAAACCTGACAGATCTGTTGATCACACAGTGGGTTTGCATTTCATCTTCTGACAGGGCAAATGTAAGAACAAAAAGGCTATCAGAGTGCCCAGATGTTTCCAGGAGTCTGGAATACTCTGTTTCCAAACCTGATCAGTTTAGAGAACATGATCAGTTTAGAGGTATAAGCTCTCCTGTCAAGGGTAGAAGCCTCCTACCTCATGAAAGGTGGGTTCAGTACAGCCACTCCAACTGGGAGAAGTAGGAAACCATGGAAGGTTTAAAGAAGGATAGTAAAATGACTAGATTTGCAGTTAAGAAAGATCATACTGTTTGTAGAATGAATTGAACTGAGATAGAACTGAAAGCAAAAATTCCTTTGGAAGGCTTTGCAGTAGTTCAGGCAAGATATTATGGTGGTCTAATCTAGAGGAGAAAATGGAGTTGGAAAGTGTTGAACAGATTGATTCTACAGACAAGAAGTAAAATGAGGGCACTTGGTGATTGATTATACGTGGAATGTAAAGGAAAGGAAGAAGTCAGAGAACTCAGATTTCTGCCTCTTGGCTCCCAAGTATATATAACTGAGTGGTCCCTTTGTTTGATAACGTTTAACCATGTGCTCTGTCAGTACTAAAAACATAAATCAATTTTTATCCAATATAGAAAATAAACTAAGGCATATCCATATTAACTAATGTGCAGATATTATATATATTTAATCTTACATAGTACATGCTACCAGCAATCATATATTGAATTCCATTATGATGTGGACATTATGCATGAGTTACTTACATATGAACATATTGTTCTCTTAGATATTACATTATCAATGGTACTTGTTAATATTACATAGGACATACAAAGCATATAATTTACATCCTAAACTGCTGCTAATCTACTTTAATTCAACAGACCATGTGCCAGCCATCATGAACATTACATATTTTATGTCATCCTAAAGATTTTTAGCTTATGTTTTTGGTAGAGTAATAGATTCATGAAGTTTTAGAACTGGAAGGAAGCTTAATTATTAAATAGAGTTTCCTAGTTTGAGGAATTTGAATTGAAACAGATGTATAATACTGAGAGAATTGTTGATTTTGATGAGTACAATGTAGAGGTTCCCAAACTTTAGCAGTTCACAGCACCCATAGTTTCTCAGTTATTTCATTCATGACGTCTGTCAAACTTTTGCAAATTCCCTGATACTCAAACTTCAAGAATTCCCTGATATTCAAACTCAGAAGGACTGTCCCTCTAAACATGGAAAATAAGGGCAGTTTTATAAGTAAAAGAGGAAAAAAAGGGGGGCACAGCATCAGCTCCAAGTTTGATGGACTTTAAGCATATGCTGCAATTTTTTTTTTTCTTTTTTACATGGGCAGGCACTGGAAATCAAACCTGGGTCTCCAGCATGGCAGGTTACAATTCTGCCACTGAGCCACACCATCACACCGCCCCATATGCTGCAATTCTGAAGAAAGTTTTTACCTTTGCAATTTGAACCATTTTAGTATGTTATGTCCCAATCTAGGAATGGCTATCTAAAAGAATAAATGTACAGGAAATAGGTTATTTTCTCACCACCAGGGAGCAAAAGGACCAGCATAAGTTCAAAGCAGAAAACTTTACAGTTCTCAAGTCCCTTCTCTTGGGCTAAGGCAGACTGAGTCCAATCTTAGGGGGCATGTTGAGACAAGAAAAATTTATCACCACTGGAAGTCAGTTTCAGGGTTAAACGGATCTACTTTTCAGGAGCCTGGAATTATTCCTTTTGCTTCTGCTCTGAGATGATGATCCGGATCATTTGTTTGGAAAAAGGGTAATTTAATAAAGACATCTGAAAACTGTACATTTAATTATTGGCATATCTATAAGCAAAAAAAATAAAAGAGTTCTTAGAGGAACTGTTAAAACTAGGAACCCACTCCTGGTGTTAGTAACCAAAAGAACAGATTCCATGACCACCCTCTTTCTGAAGATGGGTTTCTCAGAGAAGTTAGTAGGGTATTGAGATAACTTTTCTATGTTCTCATTAGTTTTTCAAATCTGCTTTTTACAGTAAAGATATCTGATGTTTCCAAATAATGCAAATGGAACTATGGTCACTTCCAATCAAATATGTACTCCTCATTGCTGCCAGGATCATGTCCAGTGTGAGGCAATGATGAACTACTGCATTTTGATTTCCTCACTTTTCCTGCTTGACAGTCAATATTAAAAAGCATTATTAGTTGCTCAGATGACTATTTTTAATGATGGCATACAACATAAAGGCATTGTGAAAAGTCTCTAGGGTAACCCAAAGAGCAGCAGCCCCTGGGAAAATCCCAGTATAAAATATCTAGCTGGCAGTGCAACTGTGCCTCAGTAGCAGAATTCTCACCTGCCATGCCAGAGACCTGGGTTCAATTCCTGGAGCCTGCCCATGCCAAAAAAAAAAAAAAATACATCTATCTATGTAGTGAGTCCATCAAAACCAATTATCAGTCTTTTTGCTTTCTTAATCACAGCCTTTTCATCTCCAGGAGAGAAAGGCCTTCAGCACACCTAAGAGTTTGAGATTGTGCTCTCCATTGTCTTCCATTAGATGATCTTGTTATCTGAGGAACCATAAAAGGAAACCAACCAAAGATATTTTAAGGGAAATGGGTAGAGGTGAGTTAAGCCAGTTTGCAATTGCCTGTAGGCCTGAAATCAGAAAACATAATAGGACCCATTTATAGCAGCACAGGAAGAAAATTGAATGTCAGCCTGAATTCTTAGTGTGGTAGTGTAATTTCAAGAGTTATAGGTTTTATTTAGATAGTTGCATTCCCAATTTTAGGAGTCTTTTTTGATAGGTTAAGTATAGATGTAAGTAGCCACTTGGTGATTACTTGTCCCATATCTTGTCTTTCTGTCACAAGAGTATAGTAAAGTAGAGATAAAGGAAACTGAAAGTAAGGATTACATGTAGGGATACATGGAAGAGAGTTCTGTCAAAGTATGAATGCTCAAGTGTAGCTTTTAGAATGCAGGTAAACACACTTACTAAGTTCTCAAGGAATGGAAGCCCGAAAGAATCTACTATTTCTGTGAGCAAAAGGGAAGCAGAATGAATAGTTTTGAGTCACCTTGGAAGTTGCTACAAATTTCTGGGCCATAAGATGCCATAGGTTTTGAGAGACTTTAAAAACATGGAGAAGGTGAAATAAGGGGGAAAAAGTGAGAAGGGGGAGGAGAGGAATTAAAGGATCAATATCCTGCAGTGGTATAACAAATACGAATGAATTCTCAGGCAGTGAGGAAGAACTACATAGCTAAGCATACAAGAAAGAAAAAGATGACAAAATTTAGGCTCTTGTCTTGTTCTGTCATTTTGGCTGGAATCTGTCTGCTATACAGGGTCATCAGCTTCTTCCATTATTCTTGGGCTAGCAATCTTCAACAAGCAGTCATCTTCTCCACTAGATTTTTTAGAAACCTCAGCTTTATATGTCCAATGCAGGTGGAAGTCCAGCTTAGGGCATCCGTATGCCTTTTTAATTGGGATGCATGAACACAAAATCAGTTCCCTTAAGTTTAAAAGCAATGCATATAGTAAAAATTCTAATAACTTTAACAACATGGTTCCATGAGATTTTCTTTGATATTCTTCCCAATAGACAACAGTACCAGAATGGTCCATCTGGAGGATATTCTGGAAAGGCTCTTCAAACATGTTGAAGATAACTCTGGGAATATTACTTTAGTCCTCAACAATACTCGACTATTTCTTTATATAATAGGGTGGAAGCTGAGAGTCTCAGTCTCATTGGGTGGCCTGTCGGAAACTTATATGGAGACAATCTGTATGATCCTGAGGGCACAGATGTAACTGTCATTAGGGCTAAAGAGACAGTTGTAGCTCTTTGGTGAATTTGTAAGCTTGACCTTTAGGATACCATTTTTCTTTCAATTTTTGCAGCAGACTGTGAGTGATAAGCGCAGTATAGTTTCTGGCTTATGGATAAGGCTCTAACATTCTTTAATGGCTGTGACTATAAAATGAGTCCCTCTTTCACTAGAGAGATAAGTAGGCATGCTCCAGGTGGTAAACACAAGGCCAAGCCACATTTTACCATTGCTAAAGCTATGGCTTCCCAACAAGGGAAAACTAAGAATAAGTATACAATAACCAAAACACATTTATATCTCATAACTGGTGGTAAGATGCATAAAATCCATTCGGAGGTGCTCAAAGGATCCTTGAGGCTTTGGTTCTAGTCTTTACCCCACCTTTACAGCTTTACCAGAATTATCTTGTAGGTAGGTAGGGCATGTAATACACACATTCTTGGCTGTACCCTTAATGTTTCCTCACCAAGGCCAATCTAAACGTGTAGTCAATTTTCCCCATCATGGTAATGAAAGTAATAGTTCTGGCTAACGCATTATGTTAATCCGCAATAGCAAATGGAAGAGTGGACTCCTCTTTTAAATTATAACACACAATTAATTTATAGGATTAAACTGGGAGTAAGAATATATTATGAACAAAGCTGACCTGAACAGCTTCTCAAAACTTTTGATTTCTTTTATAAAATTCTCTGATTATCACTGATCAATGAGACCTAGAAACACATAAATACTTTACAGACAGACAGACGTAACAATATTTATGCATAAATATGAGTATGCTTCCTTTAACCTGAAAAGTTATTGCAATGTATTTATGTTAATCTTTTTACTCTACATGCTTAATTACAAATACATTCAAAACCTAAAGGAGTACACAATGACATGTCTTTTGTGAGGTACATACTTCAATTTACCACAAACATATAAGCCTTTTTAACATCCATATATCCTTATATTTGTTTTTCCCATTTTTAGACACTTTGAAAAACTAATAATAACATACCTTTATTGTATACATTTAGATATAACTAAGTATATAGCTTAGTTATGTAGACTAGATAATAAGGGTTTATCTTTATTTTAAGATATAATTAAGCTAAACATATTAAATCAGTGGTAGATTATATCAGAATTCTATTTAATCAAGTAAAAACTTCCTTAAGGAATACACACACAATATACATTTCCTTATACATATATGTGTTTTTCCTATAATTATTATATTGCATATAGGCAATAATTTTTATTGATTACTACATCTTTAGAAAGTAATCAACTTGTTTTCACCAGACACAAAGAAAATTAAAAAACTAGTTTAGTTTTTATGAGCACACACTTAAATTACTTTTATAACTTTTGAGGTATTAAATAAAATTATATATAACATCATCCAAAGCATTTTTACATTCTATAAATTTATAATCATGTTATAATGAATAAAAATGGGGTAAATTGAAACAATGTCAAGTGCCCAGAGTTTTGTATCTTTTTTCTTAAGCTACTGGAATGCAATATACCAGAAACAGAACCGCTTTTAAAGGGGGACTTTATTAAATTGCAAAACAGTTCTAAGGCCGTGAAAATGTCCCAATTAAGGCAAGTCTCTAAATATGTCCAAATTAAGACAGCAAAAAGATGTTCCCTTCACTCAGAAAAGGCTGATGAAGTTCAGAGTTTCTCTATCAACTGAAAAGGTATGTGACAAACATGGCGATGTCTGCTAGCTTCTCTCCAGGCTTCTTGTTTCATAAAGTTCCCTGGGGGCATTTTCTTTCTCCATCTCCAAAGGTCTCAGGCTGTCTGGCTCACTTGGTCTCATGGCTCTGTCACGGTTCTCTAAAATCCTTCCTCTTTTAAAAGATTCCAGCAAACTGATCAAGACCCACCTGGAATGAATAGAGTCACTCTCTCTCTAACCAATGGTTAATACCCATTACTGGGCACGTCACATCTCTGTGGAGATAATCTAATCAAATTTCCAACATACAGTACTGAATAGAGTTTAAAAGAAATAGCTGCCTCCACAAGATTGGTTTAGGATTAAAACATGGTTTTTCATGTTTCTTGAAGATGATTGTGTAATCATATAGCTTTTGCAATGTGACTGTGTGATTATGAAAACTTCGTGTCTGATGCTCCTGTTATCTACGGTATGGACAGATTAGTAAAAAATATGGATAAGAAATGAACAAATAATAGGGGAAACAAAGGTTAAGATAAACTGAGTAGATTGAAATACTAGTGGCCAATGAGAGGGAGGGTTAAGGGGTAGGCCATATATGAGTTCTTCTTTTTTCTTTTCTTTGCTGGAAAGACACAAATGTTGAAAAAAATTATCATGGTGATGAATACACAACTATGTGATGATATTGTGAGCCATTGATTGTAACCATGTCGAGAATGTTTGTGTGTCAAGAATGTTTGCATGTTTGTTTGTTGTTTGCAAAAACATTTTTTAAAAAGGGGGGGGAAACATTTTGAGGAAGGCAAAGATGCAGATGCTAGGGAAACAGTTGCTTCAATGTTAACAGAGAGACAGATGTTTGGAGATGCTTGGAGTGCTAACAGAGAGAGCAGATACCAAGACAGACATGTTGCCATGTGCCTTCCCATGAGATGCTAAGCAAGCCAAAACCCAGAGTTGTCTCCAGAGGAACTAAGTGAAGGCCCACAGATGTTTAGAGAGGAAGCCACTGGCATCAGAAGCTGGAAGCAACAGAACCAGAAACAAGGACAAGCAGATTCCAGCCACCTGCCTTCCCAGCTGACAGAGGTGTTCCAGGCAGCATCAGCCTTTCTTGAGTAAAGGTATCTTCTTACTGATGCCTTAATTTGGACATTTTTATGGAATTAAACTGTAAACTTTCAACTTAATAAATTCCCTTTTTAAACCGCACCCCCCCCAAAAAAAAACCACTTTTCTAGGGTGCATAAATCCTTTCAAACCAGCACAGACACAAAGATTCTTTTATCAATTAATTTTTTAAGATCTTCAATCTGGTTTGGAGGATTTTCATATATACTATCAGGAAAGGGTATTATCATAACAGTAGGCTAGTTGCATACTAGAGGTAATATCACAAAATCTTTCCAAATGTCTTATAATTGGGAAATTTTTATTGCAAGAGTTAGTTATAGCTTTTAAGTGTTACTAGAAATAGCATTCTTAAAGCTTCAACTAACTTTTCCTTCTCTGAATTACTGTTCAGTAAAAAGGAGCTGATGATTTTTAAATGACGAGTGCTATGAGAGAATAGTTCATGAAGCTGCTAGATAAAATCTATAATTCACATATATTAGCACTATGTTATTTCAAAGCCAAGAAAAATAACTAAATATTTTTGCAATAAAATTATTTTTCTATAAGAAGCAAAATGAGTTTTCAATCACTGTTTCCACCTATTCATGCCTTAGTTCTACATAATACAAGGAAAGAAATCCAAAGTTAAAAGAACTCAGCTATTCAAATAGAGATTTGAAAAGCATAAGGAGCATCTAGAACATATTTCACATGTTATTCATGTCAAACAAACCCTGGGGCACATGTGCAAAGAATTAAGGACATTTAGGGAAAGCAGCAAAGAAAGCTGCCAAGCCCAGGCAAAATTGTGAGCTCCTTCAGTTTGTCTCCAGAGCTTACAACCTCATCGTATGCCATGACCTTCTCTTCCTGACTGGCCTTTTCTCTCCTAAGACAGTATCTTCCAGGTCTGTCCTAGCACCCCTGTCAAATAATGTCGACAGTGTTGATGCTTGTCATTCTAATAATGATAGCTCATCATATGCCCACCACCGACTTAAGTGCTTTATTAGACTACCAGTTAGTGTTCAAGCTTACCATGAGGTAAATGCTTTTGCTATCTGCATTTTACAAGTGATGATGCAGAAATACAGTTGGAACAAACAACTTACCCAGGCCACGCAGCTAATAATTGTAAAATATATAATTACATCCCTGGCCCTCTACCACCAGAATTCCCATGTCCTAGCTAGTACCCATCAAATCAAGATTTTTTCCACTAGAAGGAATCTTAGGATTTCTCTGTGAATTCCCCTAAAGTTTAAAGTCCCATAGCTATTTAGTTACAAAGCTAGTACAGAACACTTATTTATATATACATCAAAATGTAGGCAACAGATAACAATGCACTCTCCCTGATTTACTTACCTTTTAAGGAATCAAGCCTTATGTTAATAGGATGAAATTCTATAATCAGACTTCCATAAATCAGACTACCCATGCAGATAAATTTGTCCCTCAATGGAAAATGCCAAAAAAACATACATAGCTCATCAAGCAATGACTCCCCTGACACTTAAGAAGTCCAACAGGTGGTTACGACTACCTATGACATATGTCATAGTAAAAGTAAAATGAACATTTCAAATCAAATCTTTGCTGATTTGATCACTGATGTTCTTATATATTATGTTGAGAAAAATCTAAGCATCAGCAGCGCTGCCTAGATTTGTATGACCTTTATAATAACTTTAAAACATTTTAAAGTAAATATAATACTGTTAAAAAGTATCATGTTAACATTGATAGAGACCAAAAACCTCAAAGAACAAATACAGTGGTTTGTTTAAAAGCTTTTTAAAAACTATTTTGGTTCCAAAGTTCATTTCTGACCTCCAGAGTTAGGATAGCTGTACCCTCTCCCATTCTATTGAATTTCAAAATTCACTGCTGAGAGAATGACAGAAAAGATATATCTATTTGAAGTTGGTGTTAGGTCAAGTATATGACTCAGACCCTCACTGAGGACCAGTGCACAAAGGACAACTAATTTTTTAAAGACTTACAGGGTTAGGCAACTACTGACCTATGTAGAACAAAAAATTTATCCACTCCTGGAAGCATACATAATGATTTTTTTATGTCTACATTACACCATTTCCTAAAGGGAAAAAATAAATATAGTAACAGACCACTGTGCAATAATTGAGTATATTTAATCACTTTTGAGGAGTTTTACTCTCTTATATATCTTTATGTTCTTGAAATTCCATTTGAAGTTTTTTTTTCCTCTTTTAAGAAGAGTACATTGACATCAAACAAGCTTTAGGAAATAAATGGGAGATATAAACACAATACAAAGAATATAAAAATATAAACTGCTAGAGAAATTTCTGTTACTTTATCTCAAGAACTTGTCCGGCTTATCATAATTGATTAATTATCTTTAATTCAAGTAAAGATAACACCGAATTTAAAATTGTGAATAATCTTTTTTTCCAAGAATTTCCCTTAATCTCTTATTTTTAAATTCTGAAATGTTTCCTAAAGGTGAAATGAAGAGAATGACTTAGATCAAATGTGCTAGAAACTTTTTATAACTTTGGATATATTCTTGAAGTATTTCCCCAAACGTGAATTGTCATCCATTAGTGGTCTTAGCAGAAATAAGGTTGAGTAGCACTATTAGCCAATACGGAAGTGGATGAATTCTAAGAAACAGGGTAGCATTATCAGATTGTATTTAAGAAAAATAACCACAGAAGTGGTGAGAATACCAGGAATGACAAGCCTGGTTAGGAGGTAAATATAATAGTTTTGATAAAAGTTTAAGAGATTCTGAAATGTGATACAGTACTGGATTTAGAAGAAAAAAAATGAGAGAGAGAACTGTTTGGAAAGGAAAATGTCAATGGAAGGAACAGTCTGAGAATCTATGAAACCTCTTGTGATGGTTAGGTTCAAATGGCTACTTGGCCAAATGATGATGCCCAGTTGCCTGGTCAGGCAAACACTAGCCTGACCATTGTTGCAAGGATATTTCATGGCTGGTTGATAAACCAGAAGTCTGGTGTATTAGTCAGTTGATTACATCTACGATTAATAAAGTCACACCTCCCACCAATGAGATAATCCAATCAGTACAGGTCTTTTAAGGAAGGGAAGAGACTTTTGCTTCTTCAGTCAGTGAGCCTCTCCTGTGTAGTTCATCCAGACCCTTTACAGCCAGCTTCACAGCCTGTCCTGTCGATTTTGGACTCTTCCATTCCCATGTTTGTATGAGACACATTTACAAATCTCATACTTTCAAATCTCTCCTGTTTGTTCTGTTTCTCTATAGAACCCTGACTAATATACCTCTAATATAGACCAGAAGCAGCCAAATATGCAATGCACTTTTCATGCATTATTGCCATTTTCCCCTAAATCATACAAGATAGTTTATTATTAAACTATTTTATTTAATGACGAAGCTGAGTTTAGAGAGTACTGTCAAAGGTCAGCCACTACATTCAGGTAAATATGAACAACTGGAATATATTGCAATGGCAATGGATTTTGCTGTTTTCCTTCCTCAGTTTCTTTCAAATAACTCCTTCCCTACCTCATGTTGTCCTGGTGGGCTATCAACCATCTACTACTACTCTACAGTCAAGGGTTGGGCAAGTGGCTAGGTACTATATCCTCCTGGTAACAGTAATTGGTTCAAAAATGAGCACTTTATCCAAACTGGACCAATCAGAGGCATCCCTAGAATTTTTCTTCTGTAGGTAAGCAGAGAAGAGTACACTATTTTCTTTTGGGTTTCAGGTGATAAAGACAGAGGGCTGGAGTCATTGGTGGTTATTTTTCTAAAATGTAGATAAAGTCTGCAGGAAGAAAAAATGAAGCCAAGAGATAAAGAATAAGTAAGAATACACTGTAAATATAATGTGAACCAATTTGTATCTGTATATTCCCAAACATTTCTATCTCTGGACTACCCAGTTTTTCAAGCCAATGAATTCCCTTTTGGCCTGAGCTAATCTGCATTATGATGTCTGCTATTTGCAACTGCCATCATCCAAAAAAATGCATATTTATTTCCTTTGAAATGATTGTGGGATACTCAGATGGAGATAGCCAAAAAGAGAGTATATGTCTGTCACGGTCAGGTTCATGTGTCAACTTGGCCAAGTGGTGGTTGGGCAAGTGCTGGCTTGTCTGTTGCGATGAGTATATTTCATAGAATTAAATCATGATCATGTCAGCTGCATCCACAGCTGATTCCATTTGTAATCAGCCAAAGGGGCGTGTCTCCTGCAATGAGTGATGCTTAATCTAATCACTGAAAGCCTTATAAGGAGGATTCAGAAGGGACAGGCTCCTCCTGTTTCGGCTGGTGAGCTTCTCCTGCGGAGTTTGTCCAGACCCTCCATCGGAATCGTTGGCTTCACAGCTTGCCCTGCAGATTTTGGGCTCTGCGTTCCCACGGTCACGTGAGACACTTTTATAAATTTTATATTTGCAAGTGTTCCCTGTTGATTCTGTTTCTCTAGAGATCCCTAACTAATACAATGTCCAAGTATAGATTTCTAGAGTTTAGGATGGAGATGTGGCTGAGACAATTTAGTTGGATGCAAAGGGATAAATACTTTAGGGTTTGAGCATAGAAGGATAATGAAAAGAACAATTAAGAAACAGAGAAGATAACAGGATGAATTAATGCTACAGATGGCAAGAGAAGCACCATAATATGTGCAATTTTTAACTATTTAACTGTATCCACTTCTCTTTTTTCCTACTTGTATGAAGCACAGTATAACCTGTATACTAAATTTTAAGTAGATAGATCCCATATAGTCACTGATCATTCATTGCTGTATAATTAGGGATTATCAGTCTTTCACTCATGTTTCTCACACATTTTTGATACATTCTTTATCCCACTTCCTGGGTGAGATGGCCCGTTGCATTGCTTCTGGGTCTAACCCACTCTTTACTCTTTCACAAGTAGGTAGGAAGCACAACAGATCTAGGTTGGGTTCTAGAGCAGTATGAGGAAGGAATGACCCATACATAACAGTGGTTAACGTCAAAGCTGATAAAAGAGGTAACATTCACGGGAAGCACAAAAATCAAAGTAAAGATAATGTCTTTGATTATAAAAAGAATCGTCAAACCACATAGACTAGACAGGGCAGGAGAATTTATATTCTTGTCAACAGGATGGAAATGCAGATGCAAGATAAAAACAGGATTCAGAATGGAGAAGAGAAATAATATCCTCATTCAAAGTGTACATATAGCTTTAGCCTTGCTGTATAGAGTGTCCATGGCTTTAAAAGAACCGTAATACTCTCAAATGATGCAGCATTTTAAACCAAAGAGTGCCCATTACATTTGGCAGTTATGGAGTAATTAGAAACTTTACAACTTCTTTGCAAAAGAGTTTCAGTACCTAAAAGAAAGAGAGGTGAGAGGGCAGAAAGAGCAAATTTAGGCTTGGCTGAGAAGGAAAGGGCACAGATCCCAGGGAGGGATTTTTAGATTACAGGAAATATGAACATCTTTGGAAAGAAAGAGAAACTGAAGATGCAGGAGAGAGAGACAGACTGAGTGAGACAGAAAGAGAGTGAGTGTGAATGGGAATGAGAGTGGGAGACATTAATAGAACAAGACTTTGAAGCAAAATGATGAGAACATGGCATCAGAAGCACAAGTTGAAGGAACATGCATTGGCCAGAAGGATGAACACATCTTCCCCTGAAACCAGAGAAAATAAGACAGGATTCTGTGAATGTGGCCATGTTGGCTGATGATAGTCACGTTTGAGGGTGTTCACACACTTTCTGTAATGTAGACTGTGAGGTCATTTTCTGAATATAGAAGTGTGAGTCTTAGGGTGAGAATCTGAGAAGTACAGGTTTTTTGTACTTATTTGAAATAACAAATAAGCAGAAGGAAAAAGAACAAACAACAAAAGGACACATAAATGTGTTAGAAGTTCAAATGTGATATAAAGCAAACTAGCAGGGGGACCAATCCATCAATATGTGATTTTCTTTGCTGAATTCAGCTCTCAGTTATAGGAACAGAGAAGTCACATTATGTAAAACATAAAGTAATTTATTAAAAGGATAAGAGAACAACTGAAGTAAACCTGAGAGATCTAGAGACTGAAAGCCAAAAGAACAGGGAAAATGGAGAAGGAAATGAATGTTTATACAGTGTCGGCAATGAGCATGCTGCTCTCCCAAGCACTTCGCCTACATGATCTCATTTAGTTCTCACAATAATTCTGTGAAATAGCGTTTATTTCACAGGTGGATAAAATGAGGTTCAAAGAGTTAAACTGAGGTTGACCCAGATTACTAGATTATCCTTTTAACCTGGAAAGATAGAAGAGTGGGATAAAAGAACGGTATATTTAAGTTTAAAGTGTCAGACATGGAACCAAAGAACTTGTCCATATTTGAAGGTAAATTAGTGTTGTAATCAAATAAACCTATAGCAATAATTTGACAGATATTAATGACATTCATCATAGTTGTTACACAAAAGGTAATTGTTCTTAGATGGTAAGCCATTTTCATTATTTTTATTGATGACTGTCATTAGAATTAATTTTATACACCAAAGTCAATTTTTTTTTCTCTTATTAGTTCTCTGATCACTATAAAAACCCTCAGTGGTCATAGATAACCCGTACACTAAGGGGAGTGGAATCATTAACACGGAATGTTGGAAAATTGCTTCTAAGCTAACTTATCTTCTTTAGAGAGCTCCTCTTGGAATTCTCCCTAGTCCACTGGATGATACAAAGGTACTAAAAAGGAAAAAGTGCTTATTAATTGTGTGTGGTGAAAAACAGGTAAAAGAGCAAAGAGAATCAATTGTCTATCCCCCTAATCTCATATTTCTAGCTTTGGAACAGAAAATTCTTCCATGGGATAGATGTGTGAGCCACAGATTGATGTAAAACGGCCAAGATGAAGCCCCTGAAAGCCTGCCATTTTTAGTTGCATTGTTACTGTTAGGTCGGGGGAACGAGGAAGAACACTGCAAACGGAGCTGCAGCGGGATGTAACACCCCTCCCAACATGACTTCCGGAACCGCCCCTTCCGGACACCTGACTTCCAGAGAACCGCCCCTTCTGGAGGTCACCTGACCCGCTTGCTTAAAAACTGCCCACGCCATCACGCACGCACAGACTCACCTCTCTCCATCTTGGATTGGTGAGCTCTGCTCGGGAGCACAGCAATAAACCCGCCAGCTTTAAATTTCCCAGTCTACCTTCCTTCTTTCTCACCCTTTCGCCTCCTAAACCTTTCAGTTACCTTTCCTGAAAGAGAAGCAGCAGCAGAAAGTATTCAGGTGGTAGAAATTGAAATCACAGTCCCTGGGTTCTAATCTTGGACCTGGTCTCTCTGCTGTGTGACTAGAATAAATCATTAAATGAAAGCATAGAGAAGCAATCTATAAAATAGGGGTAAGAAGCATACTGATAACTATTATTAGCACTGCAGCGTCTTCTGATCAATTTCACATCCTGCACCGTCAATCCAAGTGAGGCTCTGCCCCTCCTGCTGGCAGCTGATCAGAAGAGAAAGGAAAAGAGGAAGGGGTCCAAGGACTGCTGGTTTTCTTAATAAGCCTTGTAAGAACTGAACATAAATTAAAACTAAAGAAACAAAGGTCATGAGGCAGAGCCAGTGGTGGCTTCCTCATCCCAGGGTCACAGCTATGCGGGGGTTGCCCCAGTTACCTCCAACCTCCTGATCATGGAGGAGGCCTGAGGAATCAGTCCTGGAAGCCCAACTTGAAGCCTGCTCTTGCCCCCTTTGCAGTGATTTTATAAGCAACAAATTCCTTCTAGGAGCCCCTTTCTATTTAATATGGTTTCTTTTTCCTGCAACAGAACTGTCTCTTATAGCAAGAAAAGAAATAGGGGGAAAAGTGCCTTATTCAAGATCACATAGTTATTCAGTAACAGAAACGAACCAAGTTTTTTGTCTTTCTGGCAGGCAACCTGTCTGCTTTAACATTTATTATATGAAATTGAGTTTCTTATGTGTTAGGCACTGAACTAAAGGAATGGTGACAAAGCATGGAAGGACACTTAGGGAAGCCTGCCCTCATGGAGCACATAGTCAAATGGGGAAGGCAGATTTTGAAGAAGTATTTACATCTTAACAACAAAACCACAATTGTACAAAGTTCAAAGAAGAAGATATAGATGAGCTATTACCACATGTAACCAAGGAACTTGATCTTAGACTGGGAGTCAAGGAAAATTCTCCATCAGATGGTGATATTTAAATTAAAGACCCAAAAGATATCTATCAGTCACTCAAAAACAGTGGGACAGTATGTAGCATATACTTGTAGATAGATAGAAGAGAATATATGAAGATACATAAGTAGGAAAATGTTTAGCCTGTTTGAGGTCGGAGTGAAGGCCAGTGTAGCTGGAATGTAGAAAAGGAGAGGCCTTATCAGGTCTATGGGCCTGTGTAAAAATTTTTAATTTCATAGGAAAAACATTAGAAGACATTGAAGTAACCGACATCACCAGATTTTATAAAATATTGCTCTTCTCTGCAGAGAGTATACTAAGGAGTACAACAGCAGACGTGGAAAGAGCAATTGGGAGAATATTGCTGCAGTCTGAGTAAGAAAGCTGTTTCTTCAAGTTAGGGCAGGAGCAGTAGAAATGGAGAGAAGTGGATGGGGTGAGAAAAGTTTTGGTAGTGCTACAAGCAGAACTTCTCTCAAAAATAGAGTTTGAGAGAAATGAGTTAAGGAAGACTCACAGATTTCTGGCATAAACAAATAGATGGACGGGGTTCCATTTAAATAGAGATCAAGAGGGTGGTACTAGTTACCTTGATTATTCTAAGATATTCAAGAGCAGGTGTAAAATATATTTATTCCCTCTGCTCAGTTACCTCAAGTGTTTCTTAACTAAAAAACATTATTTAGTTAATAGGTTCTCTCCCCTACTTTCCAAATTCCTCAAGAATGTTGTTACACAAAAACCACAAAAAATGTTTTATATTTTAATTAAATTAATAGAATTATTATATGTTTTGTGCAACATTACATTCAACAGATAAGTTTGCATTGTAATATTGCATTTTCCTTAACAGCAACATAAAAATACAATGTATATAATTGTCTTTGGAAGGAGAAAATGGATAGAATGGAAGCTTAAGTAAGTTTACATTTTTCAATCCTATAACCAAGGTTCACATCTGTAGTCATGTGGTAAAGAGGTTACATGGCCCTTCAATTACTGTGAAAAATGAAATCTTTTTGAATTTCCTGTCCAGAGCTTCCAAGCCAGTGGTAAAGGCTTTTCTTCATGACTATATAGAATTGCAATTTCCTTGACATTGATCTAGATTTAAATATCATTTCTCTTTCAATCATACACGCATAGGCAATGGGTGCTCTTTTCAATTCCTTTTTGTATCACATAAAATATAGTTCAATTAGTAATGGTAATAAAAATACTCAAATTCATGACTGTAGATCTTCTGAGAGTAAAGAATCTTTTTCAAAATTTAATATTGCATGCACCACATTATGATGTTTTATTCTTATTGGCCATGTCACAAAACACTTTTTCTAAATTTCACGTCAGAGTGTTCTCCCTTGTTAAAAATGTTTAAAGATTTGTCATTATTTTGATGTGTTCAGAAATTGTTTGAAATCATATGTGTAGTAAATTAAGTAATAATAGGAAATAAGAATATGTTATTCCTGAAGGGCCCCAATTGATCATAACTTTGCTTCTTTCCCTCTTAACAAAAATAGAACTATACTTTGTGTAACATGTTCTCAGTTCCTACCTTTGGCTAAGAACTGTCACACATATTATTTAATTGAAAACCTTAATCAATGTATGAGAAAGATGAAGAGCAGAGTGGTTACATAACTTAACCAGAGCTACTCAGCTAGTATCTGGTAGAAACAAACTTCACAGCCAGGTGACAAGTCTCCAAAGTTCAGATTCTCACAGAAGAAAGCATAATAATTGTTTTTAAACATCTGGGGAAAATATGAAAGAAAAATTAGAACTTAACTTGTAAATGTACTTCATTGATAAATCATATTAATGAAGGAAGATGTTCAATAGGATAATATGAAAAATTAACTTAATATTCTTAATATTCTTCAAGGCTCTTTTCCTCTCAGTTTCTGAAGTGAAATTTGGAACCAGAGACTCATATTGTCAAATGGAATGGCCATTAAATAGTTATTTTCTCTGAAATGTTCAAAGTTCTTGTAAAATTATTTTTAACTGAATTAATATACCAGTAGTAAATAAAGTGAAAGGGGCCAGAAATTCAAGACACGTCTAGACATAAACTTCTCTGCAGATCAATAGTCTGAAGATCAATAGTTTATGTTAAATATAAGTTATTGTTTTCTTTAAATCCAAGTAAATGATGGTAAATGGAATTACATCCAACCAAAGAATATCTCTCATTAAAAGAAAATGCTGAGAACTGGATTGCAGTCAGGCAGAGAAGTAGCAATGGTTACCATGGAGGCAAATTGGAACAAAGAAAAGACCATATTATATAAAACTCAACACCTACACTTGCATCTCAGTAATTCATCCCAACCTACCATTGCTTTAATGGCATCCTGTGCTGGTTTGTTATTACTGCATGCTGATGTATCATTAGGCTTCAGGTTTTCATGGCTCCTGTAAAAAAATTTTAGTGTGATTCTTTTTGTTAATTTTCCTTATGTTTTTGCATTGACCTTGATAATCAGAACTAAGAATTTTTAAATTAGGGCATATCTGACACTCTCACAATTAATTAAGAATATTTCAATTTCTAACCCAGTATGTTGATAAGGAAAAGAAAATGAATTAGGTCCCCAAATTATAAGTAACATGATCATTTGGGGAAATGAATGGTATTTACTTTTTTACACTCTTAATACTTTAAATGATAAATTAAATAGAATATGCAATGATTAAAAGCAAAAAATAAGTTATTCTGATTCTTCATTGACTGCCTCCCAGTATGAGCACGGACTCACTCCAATAATTTCCATATTTTAGATGAAATCACAATTGAATAAATGCTTCTCAGACCTTGCCAGGGAAGCCACAGATATACCTTAAGCATCTCCCAGCCCTTACCTTCACAACCCCCTTCCAAAATCCTGATGAAATATTAAATCTAATGAAAAGGCCCAACTAGACAAATTCAGAAACCAGGAACAAGCAGTCCCAGATATTACTCAGAACAGGAATTCTCAGTGACAGGACCATCCCCACAGGGTGGTAAACACCACACTCAAACAGTATAGATTTGCCTCTCTTCTTCATTACAAAGTGGGACATGTGGAACTGCCACCTCCCAACATTGACCTGAGCAATTGTGCGCCCCCCCCCCACCCCCGCCCCGGGGAGATCAGCCACAGTAGGATCTCTTCCTTTGCTCTTTTGGACCTTGTACCATGTAAGTAATAAAGTGGTCATTTGCTAAAAATTTCTGTTGTACCTGAGCCTGTGTTCCCACAATGCACTATGTAGCAATTGACTACGCAGGCCTAATATGTTAGGATATGCATTATAGGCACAATATGTCTATAAACATTTCAATATTTCACAAATGTCTCTTTTTTTTCTTTCAAAACTAAATAGCCATTTCGAGTCCTGGTGCCTGCCCGTTCCATATAAAAACAACTAAATAGCCATACCCCATACAGTCAAGTTAAGAAGATTTATTTTACTTCTCTACTTCTTAGCAAGAAACTCACTATCAATAGCCAAAAGATGTCCAATACAGTATAGGCATTAAAATATTAAAATTCAAATAAATTGCAAAATTACAAATAAAAATAGTTTTATTGCCCCCACGTACTGTATATTAACTGAAACCTATTCATTCTGCCATGTCAGTTTATTTGAACATCTATTCTTCATATAAGTAAATAGGCCTAATTTATTGAGTACCTCATCATAATGAGGTACTTCTTTTTATTTGGTCATTCCCAGTGCCAGAAATGGTAGCTATAAAAATGAAATAATAAGCAGAAGTAATAACTTTGTTACTGCAGCTTTTTATATATATTTCCTCGTGTTCAGTTCTCATCAAAAATGCAAAATTTTTGCAAGAAAAATCTTCTCACTGTTGCAGTCATGATTATCAATAGTTAATTCCTCCTAAGATTGCATATAGACAATTTTTTAAATATAAATATAGCATCCATAGTTACAGGAATCAATACAATACAATTAACCTGCCAACTTTCTCTATCTCTTCTGGCAGTGGAAAGCATCACTACGCATCCAATAAATTAGACCAGATCAATCAAGATTTCCCCTTCTCTCTAATCCTTTCCCCACAAAAATCCCTGATTGCCCTTCCTAAACAGGTCTGAATCTGTCCCTTCTTCAGTACCTACATTGTCATTGCTTTAATTAAAATTTATGACACTTTTTGCTTGGATTCTTTCACGTCTCTCAACTGGTTTCCTTCCCTGCGTCTTCTGTCATTCCCTCCTCTCTGCTCTCCCTGTTGCCTGTGTAACCTTTCTAAAACTCAAACTGCTCATGCCAGTCCCCTTATAAAATCCACCAATTGCTTTCAGGACAAAATCTAAACTTTTAACAGTTCTTTGTGTTTTTCATGTTGTGGTCCTGTGATCCTGCTTGCCTGTCCAACCTCATTTCCGATCTTCTCATAAAGACTTATAAAACCACTTAAAATTCTGCCCTCATGAACCTATAAGATCCAGTTCCAACTCACACTCCTTCCCATGCTCCCATTTTTCTTTCCTCCCAGGCTGTTAGGTACATCTCCATGAGACACGGTGCCTGCATATTTGTACAGACCACACTGCTGTGTGCTGTCTTTTCCTCAAGACTCTGACTCCTAACTGTGAGCTCCTAAAGAGGAAAAAGGTTTCTAATTTTTAGACAATGCATTCAGTATCAGTATATAGCTATGGAAATTGTTTTATACAACTTTGATTATTGAGGGATGCTCTCCCCCAATTTTTGTTACAGGAAACACAACCACCATAAACATAGATTTAACTGGCTATGAATCATTCTGGACATAGGTTTTAAAAAGAAAAAATCACATGCTGTGGTACTTTATCCTTCCTTCTAGGAAAACACTACTGTTAAAGTAACAGTATAGGCTAAAATAACAACTTACCCAGGCTTTAAAAAGAAATAGAAATTTAGATATTTCTTACTGTTAAAAGTTTTCTGGCTAGAGGCCAGAACTTGGACAGTCTTCTCTCCCAATTTATACTAAAAATATTCACTGTCCTTTTTATAATAATTGCCAATTAAGATTATCTGAAAAAGACATTAACTTCTTTTGTACTACCAATTAGCTTGAAGGAACTCACCTCTCAATTGCACAATTTCCTACCTCTTTGCAGTGATAGCAGAGAAATGTCATACCATAGCAGTAATGACTCAACCACCATTTCTTTAATGTTGAGAGAACTTCCTCAGCACTTAAGTTGTATGGGTCTCATTCTCAATTCTCCCACCTTCCAGTGGCTTACATCAACATTAAGTGTGTAACTTATCTAATGCTCTGTGAGCATTATGCAACATGCATTACATATATTTATATATATACAGATGGGTAGATTGGTGTGGTGTTTATATATGCACATAGGTTTGTGTGTGTATATATTTTCACTCCTATTCCTCCCCCTAATCTTTCTAATGGGTTTAGAAATAGAAGAGAACACGCAAGTATAATAATAAGGAAGTTTCCCAAATGATATGCCTTCAACAAGTTATACATTGGCCATGATACTGATCTTCCCAGCCCTTCAGATAAACAGAGCAGGACGCTGGATATATAGAAGTCCAGGCATTGTTTGCCCTGACCTTGAGCACCCTCTTTTATCTGATGTACTACATTATCATTCTCTATGGGTGTCATAACATGAAAACTTTGGGAAGGACTGCAATGAGGGTCCATAGGTATAACAAGTCTCTACTGTACACATCATTTTCCTCTTCTACTTACTCTGCTCATTATCTCACTGGCTTGCATCCTCACCCACACTGTCACCCAGGTTAGAAATAAGAGTCATACTTGATTCCCTCCTCTTTCTTATCACCCTCCCAATTACTACCGAATTTAACTACTATATATTTTGCCAGGTAACCTGTACTTTCCCATCTATAATTCCACTATTATAGTCCAATTCCATCATCTGTCACATGGAATATGGCCCCCTAAATGGTCCCCTGGCCATTCCCTCTTCAAAATTATCCTCCAGAGAGCTACCTTTCTAAAATTAAAGCTGACCATTAGCACCTGGTAGCCTGAAATGTTTCCCATCATCACTTATAGTCAATTAAGCATTCCATGATCTGGACAATAACCATTTCTTCAGCCCCATATGTAGTAACTTGCAGCACTAAGTTCCAGAAAAACTACATGCTTTGTATTCCATTAGACACAATCAACTCTTTTACATTCTTATGCAATAATGGGCTAATAACTTGGCTTGGAGACAGGAGGATGTAAGAGGAACCCCTATTTCTAATATTTGCCCATTTATATTGGGCATATATTTCCACCACAGCCAATTTCAAGCATATATGTCACCAAATGTGGACCTGCGAAGAGATGCATAGTAGCACATAGTTATGTAGCAATTATACAGATACAATAGAAATAACAATAGACATAATTGATCTTAAGAGCATTGTGTGCTTAAGAACGTAGATAATAGTAAAATGAAGTGAAATATTTAGGAATGATGAAAGTCAATGTTTATTACATTTGCTTCTTAGTATAATTTATTTAGTATTAAGTTTACATAATGTAACTTTAATAATGGCTGTGTTTAACAATCAGCTTATAAAATTCCTGGAAATTTGACAACCAGCAGATGCAAGCCAGTATCAGCTAGCTCAGCACACCACTGCCTTTGATTCTGCTCATGCTGTTCCTACATCTGGAATGCCTTCTTATTACATTGTCCCACCTCCTTCCTTGCCTAGCTGAGAACTACTCATCCTGAGCCAGTTTCTCAAAATGTGATCGTGGACCACCTGCTTCAAAGACTCCTCTGGAGTCTGTTAAAATGCAGATTTCTGAGCTTCACCTCCCAGACCTGCTGAATCTCAATCTCCTGAAATCTAGGAATCTGCAGGTTACCAAACTTGCTTATGGGGAGGGTCTAAAACACACTAAAGTTTGAGGACCAATTAAGCTGTTCTTCTACTGAGATATTCTATCACTCAGTAAACCTTTCTCGTCTGACTCCCAGGAAGAGGATGGGTAAAGAACCAGCAAAGTCACAGAGGTTTCAAATGGCATGTGTAGAACAGCAGAAATTTCAGCAGGACTGGAGGGTGAAAGATGAAAAGAGTGAATGGTGAAACAAAAATCTAGAGAGGTTGCTGAGGACTAACCCATGGAGGTCCTTTCATTCCATGTTGGGGTCTCTGGACTTTATCCTAAAATCATTGAAAAATAACTGAAGGTTGTGAAACCAAATACTAACAACCTACATTTTAAGACAATTTACTGTTTCTTTTCCTTGTGTAAATTTTAGTAACTCATTGAATAGAACAAAACCATTTTTAAAGAATTATATAATTGTCTTCTGAAATTGACTAAAATTCTGTACAGTCTATCTCCTGCATTAAAAACACAAAGAAACAAACAAAAAAAATCAAAAGTCCCAGTGATTTTATCCTTGGGTAGATAAGCTCTCTTTGAGTATGTTGGCTGACAAAAGACATTGATTCTTGTTCCCTTTGTTAGCTCTTTCCCTTTGGATTCCTTCACCTTACTTTCTACCACCAGTACCACAATTGCACCCCACGCTGCTCATTCTTTAAGGCTTTTAAAGTGTTAAACCCATCCACAACCTCAAAAAGTCTTAAATGGGTATTCTTATCCCTGCACTCCTAGTTGTCAAATTTTCAAAAAAGTTTTACCAAAAATGTTAAGCATAAACAAAAAGGAAGCAGTGAATCATAAAAGGCATAAAAAAATCCCAGCTTACAAAATGATAAATCCTAGAACTCTTTTATGTATGAACAATGGATATAAATTTACTCCAAAATTCAAAAACTAAATAGCTTCACAAGAATTATTGCATTCATACTTAACAACAGATAGAGAATTACAGAGTGACATTTTGATGTTGTTCTATGACAGCTAGCTAACTCAACTTACCAGATAATTTACTTGTTCCAGCTCTCCTGTTTTGTGGCACCTTAAATTCAAATCTATGCCTCAGGAACATTGCAAATGATCACCTCAGGGGAACATATGTGGAAAAATTGCAAACAGAAATACCTTAAAATATGGAATGCATGAATTTCCATTAACATTTTTTCTTAAAGAATGCATATTTCTTTTCAACACTTCATATAAATGCAAATATTATTTTTCACCCTGACTCCTTGAATATTATAGGATAATGATAAATATTAACACCTTTAAACACCTAATCTTTTTGTTCATCAATTCTTTGCCTGGGTCCAGCATGGTGATTGACATGCAATAGACCTTCAATAATATTTTTTGAATGAATGAATGAAAGAATGAATTTAAAGATTGTAAACATGATTCTATTTGAACGTAATTCACCTTTTAAAGCTTTCCCATTTCACAAATAAAAACTTTGAAAAACTAGCCCTGTAGTTTGGGTACAGGTGGAACAAATGGTCCTATGGTAAATAAGAATTTGAAAATTATTTACCTTATTGAGCACTTCTTATTATTTATCTTTTTCATTTCAAATCAGTCAAGATTCCAGACCTGCCTGTACCTAATTTCCTTTATTGTGATTTAAAGAATCAAGTTTTATGAGGTTTCAAAAAGAATTTCTGGTAAAATTTAAAAGTGCTCTCATTAATTCACAGAAGATGTCTTTAGTCGAGGAAGCACTTGATTGAGAGTTTTATCTACTGTGCCTGTAAAAATTTGGTTAAGTATATCACCTTTGATTCTATTTAAGATAGTTTATACACTGTTGAAAACAGTTTTAAAGAATGTTGCATGCATTGCAAGGGCAAATACAAATCTAAAAAGAATTAAAATTTTAAATTTTCTCTGACATGAAAAGAAAAAAAGAACTTTCTCACCCTTTCCTTCTGTTTAGCATTTCCCTTAGAAGACATGAAATAATAAATGTTTTTTGTATCTTTGGGATGCATGTAAATCTTTTTAAAAGCTAAATGATCCTCTTTTGTCTTTGCAGTCTCTTTAGCAAATTGCCTGTGACGTATATCACAGCCTGGTTTAATGCATACACAATAATAAAACTGTTTTATAATTCTCTATATTTTGTGGAGAAAGTTCACTGGGTTATAACCAAGAGTACCTAAACATCCTCTGAGACTGCCTTAACTTCCCCTTAGTTTGACCAAACTTTAGACAGACCTCTACAAACTCCCTCTCACCCGAATGCTTCCCCTATCCTTTCTCTCCATCCCTCTCACAGCCCTTACATACTTCAGGTGGCCTAATTACTGCAAAGGAAAACATTCAGAACCAAGTGGTACTAATCACAACCTCAGTAAATCCTCATCCACCTCAGTGATCAAACCCCTCTCATGTGCCAGAGCTTTTTCACCAGTGGTGAAAAAAGTGTGCTGTCCTTTGTTTGAACAGGGTTTAGATGTGGTTTCTGTTCTCTCCTCCTCTGCTATTACAGCACTGAATAAAGGTGGCATGTTTTCCGATCTAACATTGTCTGGTGCAATTTTTTTCTTTGACAGTTTGCATGAGATTTTAACTTTAATTATATTTCTCCCACAAAATTCAGATAAACTACTATTTTAATAATTAATTTTTGTTATAAACTGGGAGTTGAGGAGAAAGAAACAGCTAAGTAAAACAGAAGACTGACTAAAACAAAACAAACAATGAAACTAAGGCCTTGGAGATGTTTCTTGTCTATTAAAAATGGAGTAGAGCTAATTAATACTCTATAACCTGGATGATGTTGTATAGCAGAAATCGTATAGCTAAGAGAATGTAGAGCTTTTTGTCTTCAATAAATACATCTGCGTGGATTAGCAACAGGAAACTCAATGGTGCTCACATCAAAAGCAAGTTATTTATCCCAGTGATAACTAGAAAAGATTAAGCTACATGCTGATAGAAATATTTAATTGATGAAAAGTAAAAGAATCTCAAAAAATTAAAGAGGCAAAGGAATTACCCTCATCAATTAATACATCAAAACCTCACTGCAGGAGTGGTCTAAGAAAATTTCATTACCAAAAAAAAAAAAAAGCACACAAATAAATCAATCCTCTATTATCTGTATTATCACTAATTATCACCTGATTACATTTTAGGTCATCCAGTCTAGCACAAGAAGAAAAAATGCTGAGGATCAAAATGCCATTGATAGGCTTCTTCAGTTTCAAAGTATTGTTTGTCTAATTAGGAATTTCAGGTTTATAAGCAAAGAATTCCAATCAACCCATTCAAACCAAATCTATTCTAAGAATTCCTAAAATCTGGTCAAATTATTGATTTTCTATTGAAAGGGGAGAGTTTCACTAAAAGATCAGGAAAATTTCTAAGGAACTTGAGGAGATTGAAATATATGTAATCATTCATTTTCTTTGTGATACTGATCAAAAGTGGTGGGTTCTCTGCCCGATGCACTCAAATGACTAATTCTTGAGACACTAGGGTTTCAAAGAGAGTTTATTGCTTATTCCCAAAGCAGGAGATCAGCTGATTGGCCTAAATCACTGACTCTCCAGACTGCAGTAACTGTGATAGTTTTACAGAATCAAAAGACGGGCAGACCTCCCCATTACGTGACACAAGTCTCCCCAGCAATGTGGGACAGGACTCCCAGAATAAGCTAGGACCCAGCATCATGGGATTGAGAAAGCCTTCTTGACTAAAAAGGGGAAGAGAAAAAGGAGACAATATAAGATTTCAGTGGCTGAGAGATTTCAGAGTTGAGAGGTTATCCTGGAGGTTATTTGGATGCATTATATAGCTATTCCTTTTCAGTTTATGGTGTATTGGAGTGGGAAGTACCTGAAGCTGTTGAGCTGTTTTCCAACAGCCTTGATTCTTGAAGACAATTGTACAACTGTATAGCTTTTACAGTGTGACTGGGTGATTGTGAGAACTTTGTGCCTGATGCTTCTTTTATCCAGGGTATGGACAAATAAGAAGAAAAAATAGAGAGAGATGGGCAGATTTTAGGATAATGAGCACAGTGGTTCCAAATGACAAACATCTAGGTTAAGAGATGATCTGATTATTGAACATGCACAGATTCATTACATGCTTAGACACAGAAAACATAAGTAAGAAAATGATGATCTTAATATAATGATGAGTGTGATTTTTAGTATTATAATGAAGTATAAGTCCTTATAGTTTAAAGTTTAAGCTACTATGCATGTCAGGTGGGCCAATTTTGGTTAGAACCAGCTCCATCTAGCAAGCTGATTTTGGAATTAAGGTGGGTTAGTTCTGAGTTGACTCAAGGCCCTTCATTAATAAACATTAGTGGTTATCTTTAGTGAGCATCAACTCTAATGTTGAAAGACATGGTAAAATGGTCCAAGTGAAGGCCAGTCACAAGGTTTTTACAAACACAAGATAAAGGCTATATAGTCAAACCATTACCAGAGATCAAGGCAGCTGGATTATGATTCAGAAGTTTCAAGTACTTCCCTCTGGCTACTTTAATATATCAGAAAGTAAAAAAGAAGTATCTATATAATGATTCAGTAATCATAATCATTTGTTAAATCCTAACTTCTCCATTATAATTGTTTCAAAAAGAATTTTGTTGATTGTATATAGATAACATAAATATATTACAGTGTATATATGCATAATAGTATAATATGTGCGTATAAAAATATGTAAGCTTAATCAAAACTATCATAGAAACATTCTTCACAATTTTTTATTAGTAACATATGTCTGATTTTCAAGAAAGACTAGCAAAAATGTTTAAAGAGCACTCTGGACTACCCCTAAATGAACTTGGAGCCAGAATTGCTTTTAATTCTGTTTTTAAGTTTGTCACGTAAAAATTAAATTCGGTGAAGATAATTTTTGAATACTGCTTTATTTGCTTAATTTCTTACAAAATAAAGTTCTCCATCTTACCTTTTATTTTACCACCTCTAAATCATGAACTGTTCCATATTCTATCTAATGCCTAATAAGCATAATCAAAGTCTAAAAAAATCTTATAATAGCTTCCAAAACTAACGTATTAGTCAAAGAAAAAAACAAAGATTTTTCCTTTTGACAACTGAACAATAGTAGATTGTCAAATTGCTCTTACAGAAAGCAAAGTAACATACTGCCCTACTTGTAATATTACTAAGGAAGGACAATATTTTATTTTTACTTTTTAAATATTTATTTTAATTTTTAAAAATAAAATACAAATGTAACCCCTTGTTATAATGATAATAATAGGGAGGTCCAGTAGACCCAGGATAACAGAAAAATGACTTACTAACAATTGACCATGAGCACAAATACAGCAGAGAGAATGAAGCACAATGTATTAATATTCCTTTCTTTAAATTTCCCTATCATACTGTGTGATTGTGAAAACCTTGCATCTGATGCTCCTTTTATCTACCTTGTCAACAGATGAGTAGAACATATGGAATAAAATTAAATAATAAGGAGAACAAATGTTAAAATAAATTTAGTTTGAAATGCTAGTGATCAATGAAGGGGGGGTAAGGGATATGGTATGTATAATTTTTTTCTGTTTTCATTTCATTTCTTTTTATGTTATCTTTTATTTCTTTTTCTGAATTGATGCAAATGTTCTAAGAAATGATCATGATGATGAATATGCAACTATGTGATGATATTGTGAAT
>PVIY010032777.1:0-28687 GCA_004026745.1 Myrmecophaga tridactyla
GCAATGAAGATATCTGATTGTCTTCATAGATAACATACATATATAACTTATGTGGTAAGTGATATAATAATCAACACCAAAATATGTAGAGCAAAAACTACCAGAAATAATGAGTTCAGAAACATCATATAACTGTCAACTCATGACAGATTAAACAAGTATTAAAAGGAATGAAGGCTTTGAATAATATAAATACTCAGTGTGAATAAAGCCATTATCTTGCAAATACATATTTATCCTTATACCTTTTCAAAGGGAAATATAAGTTATCTTCAAATACCAATGGGCATTTTAAAATCTGACCATACATTCGGTATAATTTCTAAAGTTCCAGAAAAAAAATTGTATTCTCAAACTTCAATGCAATAAAATAAGAAATTAATATTAAAAATGTAAGCATAAAATAAAACTGGAAAATTTCCAGATAAATGTTGAATCAAATGATAAAATGTCAATTACAACCTACTTTGGAAACACCAAAAATAAGTGTATTCATATCAATGCTTATATGTCTTATAAGCATTATATTATATGCCTATATTACTGCTTATAAGCAGTAATAAGGTATATAAGGCTATGAATAGACAGGAGATAACTAAAATTGATTAATTAAGCAATTAGCATAAAGACTCATAAAAAACAATTATAACATAAGGCTAGAGAAGGAAAAATACATAGAATTAGAAATTATGACAATAAGAAAAGAAGATGTTTTAAAAAATAGGTATTATAAAAAATGGTAAAGGAAAGGACTTTAGCATCTTATTTAGGAAAAATAAAGTTGGAAATGAAAATGTAAATATCAGAACAGATATAGGAATTTTTCAAAGCAAAAACAAAGAAATAGCATTTTTTATCTTTCCAACTGGTAAAGTTAGAGAAATAATACTAATTTTGGTTAGAGAATGGTTATACTATCATTGGAATATAAATTAAAAAGATCTTTTTTTTTGAAAGAAATGTTTCACTGTGTATCAAGTGCCTTAAAAATACTCATGCTCTTTTACTCTGTAATTACATGTTCATTTATGCTAAGAGATATTAATAATTTTGGATGATTTATATTGTTATAGTACCTCCATATGTTAGGACATTAAGGAGCTATTAAAAATTGCTTTTGAAGATTATTTAACGGCATGGTAAATCCACCCTATAATGTCTGGTGTAAAAGAGAAGAATATAAAACTAAACATATAGTGTGAATCATATTTAATGAAAAGCAAAACAAAGAAGATAACATACTGAAATGTTAACTGCAATTATTTTGGTGTAGTTATATTATGGATTACATAATTTTCTATATGCTCTTCTATAGTTTTCAACTTGTTTCTAAGTATGAATTTTTGTAAGTATTGAAATAAATATTTTACATTAAAGTAAATCAGAAAAATTTCTGGCCAAGAGGCACTGTGAATTTACATATCCAATACTTTTTCCTGAGTGTACCACAAAAAGCAATTCTAGCTGAAATTCAAAAGATTAAAACCATATCTCTACCCAGTGAAGATAAACATCTCAGTACACCACAAAAGAACTGATGATATATATATATATAATGAAGTTTGACTCTGCCATCAAATTCATCCAATTCTCTTGTCCCTCAGGACTGTCACTTCTCTGCACCCACATGTTGCTAAGACCAGGGCTCAAGCTCAGCTCTCACTTCTCACAATACCTCCTCACTCAGTCTGTTCTGAGTAAGCACTTTGTACTCATTTGCTGAGTTGAGCTGGCCTGGAAATAAAGCGATGAAAGTAATGGTCTTCTGAGACAGCAGAGCTTTCTATTAGGTTCAGATTAGATGAAGATGATCTGCCAGACAAACATCTCACCCCTCAACTCCCTTTTCTAGAATACCAGCGTTTTTTCACAGGGAAAGGGCAAAAAGCAAACAATCTGCACAGAGAATAGCTGAACAAAGCTTAGGTTTTATGGAGCAGGAAGCTGGCAACCTGAGAATTATCTGTTCTATAGTCATATTAAGTATCAGCAGGAGGAGCTGGGCTCATCCATCCAGTCTTCCATGTGGGCTTTATCTCATCCAAGTAGAAGACATGAACTGCCTGTCAGCCCATCCTCAACAGTCTCTTTCCTTGCCTTCTGCTTAAGTCATCCAACCAAGGCATTCTACTGACAGGGATGTTCTCAGTGAGGAACAGGATTTATGCTGCATTACCCAAGGTTAAGATTAACGCAAACCCTATTATTTTCCCATGCTTTACACACTATTAGCAACTGTGATTTAATTAGAAAGATGCTTAATGAAATAAAAACCAAGAGAAGAAACCAATTATAAACCTAAAAGGGTAATATTAAAATTGTTAATTTTCCAAGCTCTCACAGAAATAATCCCATGCCTATTCCAAAAGATTTAGAATATTCTGTCATCCAATGACAACTGCTCCCAAAATGCCAAAATATCACTCACAGCAAATTAAAATGCAGTTGCTAATAGTGGTATGCATATAAAAACTTCCAACAGCCATGTCTACAAAAAGTAAAGCAGTGGTTAAAGCATAAATGTGGATAAAACACTGTAAACTCTACACCACACTGTTCTGACAGCCTGCAAAGTGATACTAAACATGGTTCCCTCTGTTAAATTCCCTTCGTTTTTCTCAATATAATACTAGCAATTACAAAGATCATGGGTTTGTGTGTTTTCCATCCCAGAACCCCAGAAAATGGACTAGTATTATCCATTCAGAAAAGAATTGATCTAAAATCGCAAATTCTAGACAAGAGCCAAACTCTCATTCAAAGTACCTCCAAGTACCTAGAAGCAGGAGGTGGGGGACAGGTGACACAGAGTCAAGGATTGTTCATGAGCATCATCCAAGTCAAGCTATATGCATTTTGAAAATAGAATTTATCAAGGGATGCAAAATGGAAAGACTCTTAAGCCAAAAATGGGTTAGCATTTGAAACTCCTATCCCCCAAATCTGACTTGGCTGAGGTAAATTCGGGTCCAATAGACGTAGCTTTCATGAGTCCAGAAAGTAGAGTAGGTATAATGCTACAGTAGGACACCAAGACTCCATTCCTGAATCTATACCTGATTAGTCTTTGGCCATGCTTTTTGCTCCATCTGTTAAATGCAGATGTTACATTAGATTACTCTGCAAACTCTAAAAATGAACAATTTTATGAGACCTAAGTGGGACAAATCTTCATTTGAGCTTATCCAAATAAAAAAGAGGAAACTGCAAGAAAGGAAGGGGAAATTGCATTTCCTTCAGAAAATTAAAATGTTCCATATTAGAAGACAATTGAGTACCAAATAAAAAGCTTATTCATTATACGTGGCTCAGAAAATAGGATTTAGAAATATTTTTAATAATGCTTAAAAAAAAAAAGTAGTCAATAAGTTGTAAAGATAAAAAAGACTTTAGAGGGTGGCTCAGTGGCAGAATTCTTACCTGCCATGCTGGAGACCTGGGTTTGATTTCCGGAGCCTACCCATACAAAAAAAAAAAAGAGAGAGAGAGAGACTTTAGATACAGTTTAGTTCTATCACCTCATTTTTAAGGTTAAGAACCTAAGCCTCTGAGAGGGGAAGCAAGGCTGTGAAAAATATATATAAAAGGACTTGAATTAAAGCCACATTATAGGTGTACAATGTAGCTCAGTGCTTGGGCCCTAGATCTAGACATTTCTTTCTTTTGTTACTTCATTCAATTAAACTTGTTTGCTTTGACTGATATATTTTTCTTACTGAGGGCAAGGTAGAATGTTAACAAACCCAAATTCATTCCGTAACCCAAACTGGAAATACTTTCAGGACAATGGCCTCATGCAAATTTTTAGGAATTGCCTGGATTTGGGATTTTTAATCAGAACAAGTGAATGAAAAAGAAGTATTTGCCTAAATCAGTGCTTTTCAAGAGCACACTTCACCCACTGAAATTCGAGAATAACACTCCAAAATATTTCTGTATGTTCAAGGCAGAGCTGGACTGACAGATGGGGAGGGGGCTGTAGTGCAGGGAAGATACCGGGTCAGTGAGCTGGCCATGCAAACCTCACCTCTGCCACATGCAGTTTAGAATCTAGGACAAACAACCAAAAAGACTGGAAGATGATCATTTTGACCACAGATTAAAAAGCAGCCCACCTCATTTGAGGCAAGAACCAAACACGGCCCACGTACACGAGGGTTAAGGAGTTTTCAGATGTTCAATAATAGGATTATATAATTGAGTAGAGAAGTGGAAAGCAAAAATGTGTAGGCCTGTGTCCAGATGGACAGGAGAAGGAGTACCCCCACTCCTGTTCAATTCTAAGTCCTTTCTGTTGGAGGAAGATTTTAGGGGGCTGTCTACTGGAAGATGGTTAATCCATGAAAGATAGGCCTTTATGTCTTAGTCTGGGTCTTTCTGTTGTCTACTTTAGTTTGGATTGAAATCTTTAAATGCATTATATGCATTATCCTATGACTTAGATATTCTTACTATCCCCCATTTTACAACTGTGATATTAAGAGATTCAAGAAATTTCACAAGATCTTGCAGATGTGCTATTAATCTTTGCCATGTGCTATTAATTATGATTTTATACTGTGTCCCAAAGTTGGGAGACGTTGAAAAGTGTCTTCTGTTTAGTTTAGAAACTAAGTATAATTGTCTTAATTTCCCTCACCCTTAACTGCTATGAGCAAAACCCTAAATGAGAAAGAGAGAGAGAGAGAGAAACACAGAGGGAAAGGGAGTGAGAGGTAACGAGAAGGAGAGAAAGAAGAGGCCTTCTTTTATGAGACCAGGAAACATGATGAAAGAGTCACCCCTACGATATAACTTGGCACCACCTGGTGTATGCTCCCCTCCTCCATAAATAATAAAGAAGCTGTTGAAGGAAGGAACACAAGTGGAGGATTTACCAGTGAGAAGGAATATGAGAAGAAAAGATTTTTAGGTTGGTTTATTATGAGCCCAGTCAATTATAAGCAGCACATTTTGACACTGTTGTAAATAATATACCTTTGTCAGAGTCAGCTGATGGAGATTTTCTGTTCAATATATTGTCATAGACACATGATGAAGGAGAGGCGTTGGATGGCATATGCGGTACACAGGAATAAATATGTGAATAATCTCACAGGCTTTGAGACTTCCAAATACTAACTATGACAGATATGAACTACAGTGCAGTCCCATTCTAAGACTAGGGGACTAATGATGATAAGTTGAAAGTATAACACACATCTTCACAGTGTACTGCTGCATCTGATGGCTATGTGGGAAGGGACATAGTTTGACCTGGCCTATTTCCAGTCATGTCATATTGAGAAGCATTGAAGGGGATCAAATAGAATTTTAGGATGAAAAAGAGATCTGAAGCCATCCACCACAATGTTCCCATTGTATAAATGAAGACAATCAGATTAATTGAAATTAATTGCCTTGTCCAAGATTAGTTACAAAGCCAGTTCAAGACCATTCTACTAAACTAGTAAAATTAAAGAGAACTAATAAATATTCTTTCATTCCTTTATAACACAAAGGAGGTGAGAGGTAAGGCCCTCCATTTTTTTCTTCCTTGAACCATGACTATAGAAGACTATTTGTTCAGTCATTTGAAGTGATATATATATATATATATACACACACATATATATGTTATTCAGTCAATTTGTCTACTGTTTTCGTTTGTTAAAGCTGCCAGAATGCAATATACCAGAAATAGAATGGCTTTTAAAGAAGGAACTTATTAAGTTGCAAGATTACAGTTCTAAGACTATAAAAATGTCCAAACTAAGGTATCCAGAGACAGTTACCTTGGCCCAAGAAAGACCAAAGGGTCCAGAACACCTCTGTCTGCTAGCTTTCTCTCCAGGCTTCTCATTTCAAAGGACATCCCTGGGGGTATTTTCCTTCTGTATCTCCAAAGTACTCTGGCTCTGTGGGCTCTGAAGCTTTTTCCAAAATGATTCCTTCTTAAAGCACTCTGGTTAGAGACCTCACCTTGAATGGGTCCCAGCACCATGGAAATCACCTAATCAACAGGTCCCACCCACAACAGGTCCCACCCACTGAATTAGGGTAAAGAACATAGCTTTTCTGGAACACACAACAGTTTCAAACGAGCACATCTACAAATGGTAGGATTCATCATATTCAGAATTGGTTGATATCGTCTAACTCTTATTAGACCACTGAGCTCTGCCTCAGTTCCAACTCCTCCAGGAGGCCTTCCTGGTCTACTTTGCTTTCTTAGCCCTCTTTAGTATGTACCAGTATTACCTACCACAACCTTTGTATCCCTGATTCATAGCACATACTGGAGTATTTAACACTTTTGTATCTTTATCTTAACCATCTACTTATAGAGTAAATTACTTACACTTGAGGACAGTATTCAAGAGCAGCTCCCAATATTGAAGTAAATTGCTAAGCTTCACTCCAGACCCTGGTAATCAGAAATTCTGCTGGGAGCTGGGCAGGGACCTTCATTTTAAAGACCTCCCCAGGGAGTTTTAGGCATCTTACAGTTTGAGAACCTCTGCTCTAAACAAGCTCTCCTGTGCACTGCATTCACTCAGAAGACATAATGTCAACTGCTTTTCTGATTCTGAGATTTTCTTAGGAAGCACAATGTTTGAGAGGACCCCAAAAGACACTGCTTCACCCCATATCCCCATGTGGACAACAGGGCCTTGCCACTGCTGCCATCCCTCTCTGCTGGTCCCTCTGAGATGTGCCAGGTAAGGCCAGGGAACTGTGAGACCTGGTGCAGCAGTAAGGTGAGTGCTTGTGCTCTTCCTAGCCTCTAGACAAGAAGAGCCTAATCCTAAAGTTTCTGGGGGGAGTTAGTCCTGTGGTTAATGCTCCACTTGAATGAGATTATGGAGCTTACTGAACTCTTTCCAAACTTAAGGGATGACATCTTTTCTTTTCATTGGCTTAGTCCATGTCTTCTAGAAGGACCCTCTCTCTGAGCAGGATCAAGAAGTGCCAGAAAGGAACAGTGCTTCTGAATTAGAAGAACAGATTATCCACAAACAAACCTAGTCAACCACAATCCAGGCAAAGATGATGTTAATTACCCTAATTCATAATTTACTATTAATTAAAATTAATTTAATACTTTTAATAGCAGTATTAGGAAACAAGCTTTCACATTTAGATGTCATTAATCTTCCCCTTTGAACATCCCTGCCTCTCAATACCTTCCAAAATTTTAAAAACATTTTCTTTGGACCTTGCAGATTAATTCCTTTCAGAGTTTGGAATCTGCCTGTGTACTTTTGTGGCACAGAAATAGTATTAGACTGGGAAAGAAATTTGTATGCTTGTTGTTGTCATATTCAAATTTAAATTAGTTAAAAATGTTAATGAAGGAAGCAGCCAAAATTAATTTCATTTCTGTTTTCATTTTTTAAGTCAGAGTAAATTCGAATATGAAGTATTCCTCATGATCTTATTATTTTTAATTTTTCATCATATTTCACTTACGCTCCATTTTGACAAGACAGCACATGTACATATGGCAGGTGTACACATACATATGGTGTAAATATGTATCTCCAAATTGCCAGATAATTGATTAATCTTATTTTTTAAAAATCCGCATGTTTGACTCATCCAAAAACCATCTGAATACATGTTAACATATACATTTAGATTCAAATTTATAAAATGGCATGAGAAATAGCTTTCTTAACTCCACTGTAATAAAGAATCAAGAAACAGATATTTTTTCAATTTCTTCCCATTACATTTTATGTGCACATTTAGATGTATCTGGGAAGATCTTCAGACTGACACCACTGTGAGAGGCTCCTGGGATTCACAAATATCATTTCCATGACACCAAGAAAACTGGGGGAAAAGAGGAAAATGTGAATGGTGATAAATTGTAGCTAATCTCTTCCTGCCACAACCTGAAATGATACTTGGCCAGGTAATCCCCCATCCTCCACGCTGTAATAAGGGCTTGTCTATCTCTCCCAGATGCCCAGCCCAAAAACTTGTATCTCCCCCAAATGTTTGCACTAGAAATTTCCTAACACGATTTCAGCACTCTGGAAGAAAAACAAAAAACAATTCTGTCAGAAAATAAGCATTGTTACATTTGAAGAAAATGCAAACCTAGAATGTGAGGTCTATAATAAATAAAGTAAATGATAGGTTCTTTTGGGTTATAAAATTCAACTAACCATGAAATACACAAAGAGCCTCTAACAAGGGTCTTCTAGCTTCATGCAGGGTGGCACAGCTTAGAAAGCCCCAGCACCACCTCTGCTCCGCTGCTTATATATTCGCCTCCCAGCAAGAAAATTCTTCCATCTAAACACGAAAAGCACAGAGTGGTCCAGTGGTGTCCAATGGGACAGGCTAACAGCATGCATCTGCAATCACTACTGAGTATGAACTCAAGGACAGCTCCCTAAATACATCTCTGTTTTGCACCTAGGGTATGTGAAGCCCCATTACAAATGGGTTCAGAGACAATTGCCTCTGATTAGTTGGGTGGTGTTGCTCTAATCACTCAACTGCTCTGCTGCTCAGTTTCCTCATCTGAAAATGATAGAACCTACCTCACAGGTGATAGAAGGACCAAATACAGTGAATAGGTGACATGATTAGTGGAAGATTAGCCCAAAGTTAGTGTGAGTGATTACTTTTATCCCTTATGTTGGTGGTAGACGTGGACTCATCCCAGACATCTTGCCTGGTTGAAATTCCATCAAAGATGAATCCAACATCAGGTAAGGAGAAACAGCAAATGTACCCATTCTCCTTTTCTTGTGGTCTGTCCTGGAAAGGTTTCCCCTGCTTCCTCTACTGTCACATTTTCTGTCACGTTTTGAGGATTTGCTGCTAACACTACCATATTCTGACTTCTTCTCTTGTCATTCTGCCTTTTCAGTTACTTCTTGCTGTCTGTTTCCTTCACCAAATGTACATCACTTGAGTTCATGCAAGTTATTTACTCATTTCCCTGAACCCAGTGAAACCTGCCAAGAATCTTTTGTATCATAGGTATTCAACAAATATTTCCTGGGGGTGGAGTGGGACATGAAGGGGAAAAATATATTAAGATGTCATGGAAACGCTTGACTCTGGCAACAAATATCTCTCTAACCTTGGAAAAGCCACTTAATTTCTTTAGATATTAGTTTCCTCATCTGTAAAGATAATCTCCAATTTCCTTTGTTGCTGTAAAATTCTATAACTTGAAGAAAAGCAGTTGCAAAAGGATCCTTTGTTATCATGTCTGCTGAGCTGTTAGAGCTGAGGAATGAGACCAGCTGGGCCAAGATCAGTTCCTGGTTCCAACATTCAAGACAAGAGTTTCTTCTGGCTCTTTCAGCTGTTCCAGCCTGTTCTACTTTATTATTATTATTATTTTCAGGTTGTGTAAGTTAAAGGCAATGAGCCCACAGCTATGGTGAAAACACTATGAGTTTGCATCCTACAGTTTGAACCAAAAGCTCTGTAACAATGAGGAGAGAATGTGTTCACAAACCAGTGAGCATCAGTTTGAGTGGAGAGAAATTGGCAGCCCAGTATGGGTAGAAAGAGCAAGGTATGGTCGGCTCTGGCTGCTCCTGTCTCTCCTAAATATGTACTGTTCACCTGTCAAACAGAAGGCTTGGCCAGATTTATGAGTTTTTTAAACTCAATCAGAACGGAGTCTGCTCTGACCTACAAAAGGTCACTCAACTGTATCGAATATTTGTCACCATTCCATGGTCAAAGATGAAGTGAGTGAATACCCAAGACAGATTTAGAAATGTCCCTGTTCGTTCCTGGAAACGGTGAGTGTCTGGGCATGGAAGGCAAAGGGAGTAGTAGATTTCCCTTCCCTGAACCTAGACACTTTATGCACAGATACCCAAGGTCTCTAGTTTGAAACCCAGCATCCTGTCACTGTCACTCAGCAGCTCAAGTCCCAAAAAGCAGATGTAGAAGCACTCTTCTTGGTTCTACCTCACTGCACAATGGTCCACATTGAAACATACAGAGCAGGGGAAGGCAGCAATCATGGGTCCACCCCAGGGTTGACCTTTCCTGCATTCCACAGGCCCTCACACAAAGGTCATTCGGAAGGGATTACCACAAACCTGGGTTTATTTTCCTTACTTAAACCATTCTGAGCCTGACAGCAATAGAGTCTTTTCCTCACAAGTTTGCTTTTCACCTAGATGAAGTATTGCCTGTTCTCCTGATTTGTCCTTGAACAGCTACGGGAAATAGAGATTAGCCTCCATTTCACTAATTCCACCACTGCACCTCTCTGCTCCCTTGCTTCTAAAATGAGAACACCAGGGATGTGCACAGAGGTATGCCACCACGGTATACCACAGATTCCCCTACCACAGATCACTCTCACCATATGGAACTGGCAGGGTGTTCAAATGTCATGAAAGCCTAGTCTTTTCTCATATTTCTGAGGCAACAGCTGCCATTAAAGTAAAAGCTGGAGAAATAATTAATCTCCTAGAAGTCAATGCATTAGCCTAATCCACCCAGCTTCTCCCAAGGCCTCACAATTCCAGTAGAGTACAATCTTTCCTTTTATTGTCAGTTCAGTTTTTTTTTTTTTCACCATTACTTTTGCCAGAAAGATGAATGTGAGAAGAACCTAAGAGAGACATTTTCAGTCCTGAATTTTGCTTCTGTACTTTTGCTTCTGAGAACTGGTGTGGCCCAATGAACTCAAAATTCAAAGACTAACCCCTCTGTGGGGGCAGAACTCTGATAATTTGTATAAGTAGTATTAATCAAAGGCAAAATCAAAGGGAGTGACATCTATGGAGTCTCCCAACAGAAAAGATGTGTGATGATGAAAATGTAATAGGCTGCTGACCTGGGCATTAAATCTCGTTTTTGATTTTGTTCTTGTTTCAGCTGTTCTGAAGAGGAGGAAGACAAAGTGCCTGACCTATAACTGCTCTCTTCTCCAATTCCTGGGTTGTCTTTTCAGGTCTTTCCCTTCAGGAAGAGCTCTCCTTTTTATATTTTAGAAGCATCATGTGATATCCTCAGCTCACTGCATCGTCCTCTGGTTGCCTGAATGGACTCATGCAGCTTCCTGGGGCCTCGGGAAAAAGAGCCTTAGAGTAAGAACACTTGGGAGTACTGGGAGGCCACAGTTTGGGAATAATTTCCTATGTCTGAACCAGAGCTATCTCCTACTTCTGCCCTTTTCTACCTCTGACCTGGAGGAGTCATTTCCCTTCTCACGGAGCCTCAGTTTTCTCATTTGCAAAACTTGGGCCAGATGACTCCTGAATTCCTTTGCAAGTGAACATTCAATGATGCCTTCCCATCCTTGAGAACAGGGAATGAATGTGTGGCATCAACGATTGCTAATTAGTCTACAAAATTAAATAGACGACCAGATGGCAGCTCAGTCCAGGGGCAGAAAGATCCAGTGGGCACATCCCATCTCAGGCTGCTTTTCATGAGAAGCTTAAGAACAAGAAGTGTCTATGTCTTATTTATCTCTGTAAACCCAACACCAAACATGGTGCCAGGCATAGAGCAGGTAACAAAGATTTGCAGGATTAGTCTGTGAATTAATGTAAAACTCAAAGGCCAAGTAAACACTAAAGTTTGGGAAGCTGAGTTTCCAACTATGCATGTGTCTTTCAAGATACATATACACACATTTGTATAACTTAACACAAATCATTTAGCACCAGTATTGGTCATCTCTTTCCCCCACTAGATGGTGAACTCTTTGAGGATGGGGAGCTCATCTTATTTGCTGTTGTATTCTGAGGAGCATCCAGTTCAGTGCCTAGCCAATCTGTAAAAGTTCAGTGGAGTTTATTGGATTGGTGGGTGGGTGGATTAACAAAGTAGTGATGAACAGTTCGTAAAATAATCTGAGCAATCTCAATTACCATTTATTCCTTAAATTAGATAAAAAGAAACGATTGTGGTCCTGCTTTCTCTAGCTTTGAGAGAAAATAAAAGAGAAAGAGAGTGAGAGAGGGAGAAAGACTGATTGAAATGCTGACAAAGGTGATCCTTGTTATAAAGGACCAGAAGACTTGGCAAAACCGTGTTCTGATGTCAGACTGAAGGTGGAACTTTGTAAGTGATGAACTTGGATGTTTAGCTGAGGAGATCTCCAAGCTAAGGGTGGAAGGTGCAGCCTGAATTCTCCTTGCAGTGTATAGTAGAGATAAGCCGAGAATTAAACTCAACTATAGAAGAACCAATAATTGATGATTGTGAAAATTTTCAGCCTGTCTGGACAATGTGCTGTGAGTCTAAAAGCCAGGAGCTTTCAGGAAGGGACTCCCCAGAGAAGAGGGCTCCATGTGAAGGTTTAACCGAACAACCCTTTGTTGAATAAATCCGTCACTTAGGTGGGCGTCAGGACTGGAAAAAGTTGTCCGAGAAGGATCTGTTGAAAGTTCTATTCTCTGATGGTTTGGACCCCTGGGAACTGTACGCAAATGCAACAAGGGTTTGTGAAATTTTTATAAGCGAAAGCAATGCCTGCAAGGAACAGAGAAGGGATGGGTTGAAGGAAGAATGACTTCAAGGTCAGAAGCTGGAAACGAAGGTCTGGACCGAAGAGATCTCAGGCCATGGAAGTGGGCCCACTCACAAGCGGGAAAAGGACAGGTTCACCCCAGTGCTTAGAGGAGATGGGCCCTGAACCCCATTGTTCAGGGAGAATGCTGCCACCTCAGTGCTCAGAGGTGGTGACAACTGTGTCCCAGCCTTTGTGCAGCCAGCCTGGCCACCATTCTGAAGCTTGGAGAGGATGGGACCCCCACCCAAGTGTTCAGGAGAGCATGGCTATGGTGCAAGTGCTTGGAGGGGTTGGGGGCTGCTGTTTCATCAGGCCCAGAGGACAAAGAAGCCACAGATGACTCTTAGACCTTGAAATCAAATGGAGTTTGCCCTGCTAGGTTTCATACTTGTATGAGAACTGTGACCCTTATTTTCCTTCCATTTATCTCTTTCAGAATGGCAATGTTTATCCTATGCCTAGCCCACCATTGTATACTGGAAGCATGTAATTTATTTTCTAGGTTTCACAGGTCCATCAGATAGAGGAATTTTGTTTTAGGATGGACTACACCTATAAGTCACTTTGATGAAACTTTGGACTTAGCCTCCTTCTAAAAGTATTTAAGCCTTTTGATATGTTTTGATGGAATGAATCTATTTTGCATATGGGAAGAATGTGTTTTTCTGGGGAAGAGAGGGCAGACTGTGGAGTTATATACCCCAGAAGTGATATGCCCCAGAAAAAAACATGTTCTTGAATTTAATCCATTCCTGTAGTTGTGAACCCAATGCCAATAGGACCTTTTAATGAGGTTACTTCTGCTAAAGTGGACCAGCTGATTCTGGATGGGTCTTAATCCTATTACTGGAGGCCTAATAGAGAAGGCCACAGAGAAAGAAGCCATGGGAAGTAGCCAGGAGCTGGAAGCCCACAGAACCTGGAAGAGAAAGGAGAAGATGCCACCATTGTGTGCTGCCCTGTGATGGAAAAGGCACCCCAAGGATTGCCAGTGAGAAGATACAGACCCCAGGAGGAAGCCTGCCTTCTAACCTCTGAAACCATAAGCCAATAAACCCCTCTCGTTAAGTCAACAGGTTGTATGGTATTTGTTAGCAGCCGGGAAACTAAAACAAACTGTTACCAAGTAAACAACTTATGTAAGGAAATAAATATTTTTATTATTCTGTTACTAAGCCTTTAGGATTTTAATTTTTACACTTTTAAAGAGACTTAAGTCTTAAGCAAAGGTAAGGTAGAGTGGGCTAATAGTAAGCTTAAGCATCAACGACGCATTTGGGTTTGGGGATATGTCAGAGGAGAGAGATTGTATTTCTGCCTTGATATGCAAACGCATCCTCATCTCCTCTGCTGTTACACAAGTCATCCTAGTTACTTCCGTCCCTGGCACAGGACAGGGGACTTGGGCTCACACTAAGGGGGTGAGAAACTGATTCCCTGACAAATGAGAACAGGTACCTGATGATCCAGGTAAAGAAGAGGCTGGAGCACTGGGGAGTCAGGGCCAAAGGAAAACACAAACCAGCAATGTGATCCGTGCCCCAGTCACTCCTCAGGAAGGGCTATTTCTGTTTCCCTATAGCTGTTCATCAGAGCTGTGTTGATTACCAGATAAGCAGAGCCTTTGGTCTTTCACAGGATCAACAGCTTGGCAGCCACAGCGTGACAGCCATCAGTGCTAATCACACAAGCCTGTCTGGAACTGGACCCCAGGACAGGCCGTGCTACACCTGCCTGTCCGGGAAATGGACTCCAGGTCCTTCCCCATAGAAAGCACTAACAACATGTATTAGCTGTTTCCTTGTCTGCTAAGTGGTCTGTGCCTTGCTCTGGCTCCCATTATTATATTCATTTCAGCCTGTGTCCTGCAATCCGATACCTTTGTGCTTGGGGGGTGCAGTGTCTGCCACCTGACAATGATTTGACATGACACAGTGATAGAAAACAGGGAGAGGAGATGAAAATAAAACAACAAGGGATCCCAGCTGCAACACTGGTGACTCCAGGCAGGGGGTGCCCATCAACATGGATAACTTAGCAGGAGCCCAGCCCCACTGAAGGAATGGACAGATCACTCATGTCAGAGTGCCTGTGGACTAGGAGATATCAATCTGCCTTTCCCTGGCTAAAGTGCTGTGCAAAATTACAATGGGTTCTCCACCTGCGTTTTTAAGTTTAATAAGGCCCAATTTTGGCCCCTCACCTCCCACTTCTATCTCCCAGCAGTTCATGCATTGTTTTGTTGCTGTAACCCAGACCTCTGTGAATATATTCAGACTTGTGGTTGGGTCATGGGCATAGAGGCTAAACAGCCATAGCAACCAGGAGTTGGCACTAAAATGATTCCAGAGCCCATCTAGGACATGGGTGGGGCAAGCATCAAGGTGCAAGCCTGCAGTCCCTGGAAGCCCTGTGTAGGCACAACAGTAGGAGAGCTGTTTAGGATTCCAAAGAGCAATTTCAAGGACAGAGACTGTGATTAAAAAGCAGTGAGCATGGGGCCATTTACTAACTTACCCCGGGCTTCATCTGTCTTCATCTGTAAAATGAACAAGCTGAACTAGACTACTGATTTTGAAGTCTTCTATTGTTGTTAAGTTAGCAATAAAAATTTTTAGAGAAATGATATTTTACATTAGACCCCAATATTATAAAATAGATAAAAGTGGAGATGGTACTGCTGAAGCCAGAGCTGGGAGGGCCCTGGCAGCAACTCCCTGCTGGGCCATCCACTTGCTCCCCTTTCCTCTGACACACCTCTTTGGAACACAAGAGGTCTACAGAGCTTGGTGGGAAAACCACACCAGATAGTTTCTAAGTTTCGTTCTAACCCAAATGTGGTTTTGAGAGAGCCATAGGACACTGGGAATTTTGAGGCAGGGGATAGGGATTTGCACCTGGTAGAGTTATCTTCTCGCTACTATTTTACATTCCCCTTTTCTCAACAATGGCCTGAGAGCAAAGGGCTCCGTGGCGGACCATGAGGAGATGGAGAAGGCAAAGGGCAAGCAGTGAACCGGTTCCAGGTCCACTCCCACTGAGGTCTGGAAAAATCACCGTTTCTCTTTACATGTTGTTGGAGATTGGCTCATATCGCCCTAAAGTCTTACTTTTCAAGTCTTAATCTGCATCTCTGTGGATGGGAACCCATCTATAAATAGTGCCTTTAAAGATGCTATTATTAGTTAAGGTGGGGACTGAGCTGTGAACGGTTTCTTTGAAAATCCTACTTAGGCAAGGCCGAATTGGATCAGGGTGGGCCTTAATCCAGTTGACTGGAGTCCTTTTAAGGCAGAGGAAATTCAGATGCAATCAGTCCGAGGAGACCACAGAAGGAAAGTGAGGAGACAGAAGCAGAGCGGCAAGTCTTGCAGCAAGCCAGCACTAGAAGGCCTCAGGCCTTGCAGAGAAAGCACGTCCTGTTGAGACCTTGATTGGGGATTTCTAGTCTCCAAAACTGCAAGACAAGTGATGTCTGTCATAGCGGGCCAGTCATACTATCACTTAAATATAGGAAAGGTGGGGAAGTTTGAACAAAATCAGGCTAAACTTAAGTTTTACAAAAATGAATTAGATGCCTGAAATATTTCTCTATACATTTAACAGCAATTACCCTCTTCATCATCATCATCATCACCACCACCGTCACCATCACAACCAATGATGACAAATTCAAGGTAGGTATCATCACTCGTTGACTGGGGATGATAACGATATGAGCTAACATTTATAGCACCCTTATGCTTCATTCTAAGGGTCATATTTGCAACAGCCTTAGAGAAAGGTGCTGTTATCCCCCTATTAAAGTAGGAGGAGGGAACTGAGTCCCAGAAGTACCTTATTCAAGTCCCAGAGTTGGTAAGTGGGATTTGAGCCCACACAGTCTAACTCTGCAACCTGCAGCTCTCAACACTGTTGCTACCCAGGTAAGAGGGCTCATGAAGGAAAAGGAAAGCAAACTGTTAAAGGGGCCAGGTTCTTTGTTGACAGCACAAAATGCCTAGTTTATAGGTCTTTCTGCCTCTACGCCCCTCTCAATATCTTCCTACCTTAAACATGCAAATTCACACCCCAAGGCACCTGGTTAATATCTTCTTTATTCTCCTCTGATAGTACTCAGAAAACATTTAGGTCCTTTCTTCTCACTTAGACATAAATAACTGATAACAGGCTTATCTGTTACCTTCTTCCAAGGAGAAGTGTTTCTGTTGTTGTTGTTTTACTAGAAACCAAATCCTTGAACTTAAGAGATGAGGCTCCAATTCTAAAATTTCAATATCAGTCTATAAATAGGTGTCATGAACTCCTGAAACCATTAAAGTCATCCTAGTGCCCCTGAAATCTGTTAGGTGGTTTTGAATTCATTAGGGAAACCTATCCATATAGGTAAATGAAGATAATCTCTACTTCTCTACTGCACATACTATTCAATGCAATAACCATCAAAAATCCAGCCTTGGATTTGCAGGGAGGTGAGGGGTTGTAGGACAATTAGAAGGTTGACCCCTGGGGATAACATTGCCTCCAAGTATTCAAGCTCCTTCAAGTTGTTTATAATGCACCTTTTATTTTACAGGATAGAAAAGGAAATTAATATCCCCAGCCCCCAAAACATTCACTGTACCTTCCTGGGAGAAATGTTAGCCCAGGAGACACACCAACCCCTCTCTCGCTTCCATATTCTTCTCTCCTGCTTGCCTGGAGAAATCACTCAGCACCCGTAATGAGAGGATGCAGTCGCTAATTTTATATCATAAATCATAAAGCTAATACTATGACTAAAAAGTGATAGGATCAGCTTCTTTTCCCCCAAGGCTGTTAGATCTTCGTCAATTACTTATGAATGAAGATTTAAAGACTTCTTTGCCAACAAAAGATGCTTTTGCTATTAGCTTCCTTTCCCCTTGAAAAGATTCCCAATTCCCCTGGAAGGGGCTCTGGCATGTTTTCAGCATCTATAGGAAGGGTATTTGAAAAAGGAGCAGCAGTGAACAATGTGGGCCTAATATAAATCCTAGAACCCCAATCCTCTCCAAGTGATGCTGCCAATAGTCCTAGGATAGCCTAATGCAAGAGGAGAAAACACACAGAGATAGAAAAAAATACACTTCGTATCCAACATATTTCTCAAGCTGTTTAAATATGAAACAAAATCTTACCAGGCTACAAGTTTCCAGCTGTTATGATATCATAAGATAAATTTACAGCTAGAGAAACAGCATGTTTGCTTTTATAAAGTATGGAAATATAAATGTTCCAAGTGTTAAAACTGTCCAAACAAATTAATTCAAGCAAAAATAGTTGTCTCAGATTTCGTTTTCTCACATTTGCTTTCTTTTTATGGAGCTCGGAGCATGCTTCTCTCATGCCTGGGAAGTGCACTTCCATCTCTGCAGGCATCTCTTCTGCACGCGGAAACCCAAGGAGCTGGAAAGCAGCGAAGATGGGCGGCCCCTGCCCAGGCCCCCATCTCTAATCTATTAATTAAAAGCTTAATTCAACCTCTGTTCAACCCAAGAAAAGACGCCGTATGAAGAGGCTGAGGCTAGAAATCTTACAACATGCTCCCATTTTGGTTGTTCATTGGGGGCCGAAAGGAAAAAAGAGTTTCTTTCCTCAGTGACTTTGAAAAGAATAGAGTGGTGATTAACAGCAATATATTTTTTTATGGAACGCAACCCGTCATCCCCGTCATCTCCTGGCCATCCTTGCTTGTACGCGCTTCCCTGACAAGAGGAATAATAATGGTCCTACATCACTGCTCTGCACGTCCAATCATCTAAATCTTCCCTCGCTGCAGCCTCTGAGACTCAATTACTTTATTGACATGCAATCTTCATAAGGGGAGAAATATTGTGCATGTAAGGTCACTTGGTTATGAAGACATATTATCATATTATCTGCATGAGGGTTGCAGGGCTAAGACCTGACAGAGCTAATTATAATGGTACATGATAGAAAGCTCAGTACACATTATTCGCTTGGCTGCACTAAAGGTGAGGTAAGTCCATGACATCATGGTTTTCTGAGAAAATAATGCAACTTAGGCTTGGAGGCCATTACTTTTTTGTCATTGTTTCCTGTAGCTTTGGGTTTTCACGGATGATGGAGGCACTAGAACATGTATTCCTCAGATCTCAGAGAAGGGAAATGGCGTGCCCTGGGTGTGTACGTGTGAGTGTGTGAGTACGTGCATGTGTAATTGGCGTAGCTATTCCCCCATCTAACATCAAGGTTTCAGTCCATTTCCCAGCTACTGAAATGGGAATGACTCAAGGGAGTAAGGTAAAGGGATACAAATGAGTCAATTTGATAACAGAGTAAAACTTCCCCTCATCCTCAATTAACCCCTTCTCAGATCCTTGCCCCTTTCTTTCTGTTGGCCTCACTGGAGAGCCTTATCTTTCCACGATTTAAAGCTCCTGAATGCAGTTTCTTTGTTCAGGCATGTCCGGTTAAGTTTCACCATCAGACACAGGGTAGAAGTTTCACATGTCGCTGAGATACACAACTGGCCAACTGTTTGCGTCTTTGTATCCTCAGCCTGTTTACCGCTGCCCATTCACCCCAGGTGTGTCACATATTGAGAGGCCAGGATAAGGACATCTGGTGGAAAACTTTTAAGAAAGTATCAAGGAAAGAAAACCCCAGCCAAGTTTCTGGGTTTTCTGGCCCCGACACGCTGAGACCTAGAAGGAAAACTAATGGGTCTATGATAGTTCATCATGGAAGTCAAAAACAAGTCACCGTCCAAGAATAGGCTTGAGTCAGCTTCTGAATTTAGGTATCTGGACACAAGTCTCACTTTGGGAGGGTTTTGTGAGCTTTTCAAAGTAGTCAAGGAGTCATTCAAAGCACCACTACAATCCAGCATAGGCTGATGCATTGGTTCTCTCTCCCTCAGCAAGGAGGACAAAAAACATCTAGTCTTCTAAGCTCTGGAAATTGCCTCACTCTTGTCACCTGAGTATACTGGATCAGACACAAGGCACACAGAGCAGAGAAGGAAGCTGAGGTTATTTAAATTCTCTCTTATCTAATACCCTGGTCAAACTTCTTAATATTCCTGAGCTTTCTGAAATTAATGGTTCAAAAATAATCGTGACATTGGTGAGAAAGTCAGACAGCCCAACTTTTTTTTTCTGGAGATTGAATTGTGCACACTATGATGTTTACATTAAGTAAACGTGATAGTGATCCAAATATAGTGGAAATAGTACCCCTTTAGACACCAGAATGTTTGATTGGCTATTTTGGATTTGGAGAATTTACTGCATTGCATCTATACCTCCAGTATATCAAATCCCTTTCTGAAATACGGAGGTGGACAAAAAACCCATTTCCAAAAGTTTACACTAACTGAGAAAAAATTATATGGTTCATAAGAAGAGAGCCAGGCTACGCTTTAGCATGATTCAAGCTGTTTCCTGACTAAATCACGCATCTCACTTGCTGTAGGACTGTGGCCAAGGCGCAATCTCTATAATGGTGAAAGTACTTAGGAGACAGAGTAAGGTATTGTTAAAGAACTATAGGATTGTTCAATTCCCAGAGCCTGCCCTTGCAAAAAAAAAAAGAGTATAGGATTCCTTAACGAACAAACTGGGTTGACAATCTAGCTACATCGTTTACTGGCTTCATGATTTTAACGAAATACTTTGCCTTTTGAACTTTCATTGCCCTTTTTTAAAAGGGTCAGTGATATTGTATGCTTCAAAGGTTAGTATGATATTAGATGATAAATGAAAGTGAAGTCAATTTGAAAGCAATACACTTGGTGAATGGCAGTCTTTGCTATTGATGTGGCCCTATCTATTTGATCTACCTATCCCCTCCTTTTCAGGGACCAGGGCATACCATAATCTGTGACATTCTTCCTCCCAGGCTAGAAGTCAGGAGGCCTCCTGTGTACTCTTCTTATACACATCCCTTTTGTCCCTGGGACTTTAGAATATGCACTAAGAAAGTGACTCCCAGGGTTGGTTTCCCCCAACACCTCCTCAGCTGCTGAAGTTTCACTGTTTAAGAAAAGCAGACACTGGAGCAATGAGAGCTACCATTCTACTCAAGTTGGAGAGGAGATTTATAAATCAACTCAGTTTTACATAGTGGCTTTTACTTTATAAGGAACTTTGTATTCATTAATTGTATTTTGTGCTCATGAATTTTTAAATAATGATTTCACTTTACATCCTTTGTAGAATCTAAAAATCACACAATTGGTCAATAATCGCATGCATTGTTTCATATCATCCACCCGATATCTTGTGAAATGAGTTTCTAGATATAACAAGCAAGGCTAAGAGAATTTAAACTAATTTCTTCAGGTCGAATAGCTAATAAATGGCTCAACTTGACATTATTAAAATCCCTCATCTTCATGAATTTTTTGATACTTTGCCTCTTGAACATTACCAGAAGATCACAGTCTGAAAAGCTTTGAATTTGCGCAGGTGGTGAGCAGCATTAAATTATACAGATAAATTCTTCCACATTGCTCTAAGTACTCACCGATATCTCTGTTTCCAGAGGTCCAAGAATGCAAGTCTCTTTTTATAAGAGGAAGCACCTTCCTATAAATGCTCTGGAAAGAGGCAGAGTTCTAAAGGAAAGGGGAGCGCCACAGACAAAATTGGCTGCAGGTGGGGAGTGACCCTATGGAGTCGCTGAGAGCCAAATAAACCAAACAGCAGCGACTTCACCACATCCACTCTTCTGCCATAGACACGTCTGCCAAAGGCTTCTATCCTCCAAAAGAGCTCTACTAATAAAATGCGAGGAATTCTGAGGAAGAATTTCACCTTAAGAATTAATCCTTGGATAGCAGGACTTCTCTGAAAATTACCTGAAAGCTAGACATGAAATAGAGGTCTGAAGAGAAAGACACTCACTTCATGATTAGTCAGAGAAGAGAAAATTGAGGAACTGGAATTCTTTCTTTGTAATCTTGATGATTTCGTTTGATTATTTAGGGTCAAATTCAAGATCTATAATGTGTGAATAAAATAATTTGGTGAGACTGTAAAACACTACAAATGCTGAGCAAAATGGGAATAGAAAACTGTAATGGAAGTCCTCAGAGAGCAGCTGAAGCAGGGAGGACACAAGGAGGTGAGAGCCTGAGAGAAACGAGGTGGAGATAACGGAAATGCAGTCATGAGCCCAATATCCAGTGCCATTTTTTTTCCCTCGAGGCAATTTTCTGTTCTCAAATCAAGAGGCTGGGAATGTGAATCAAAGTTCATAATCTTACATAAAGGTCTGGGGGACAAAATTAGTTCAGTGAAATCAAGGAGAAGAGGTCCAGGTAGATATCCTAGACTTCCAGATGGAACCTCAAAGAGGTGTATTCCAGGTGGAAGGGTGACTAGAAACAGATCTACCCTCACAAAGTTTGAAACCCAGCTCCCCAATAGTCAAACCCTAACTGGACTGAGGTGATCCGTTCCTACCTTAGCCACCTTCTACAAACAAAATACATCCTCTCTGAAGGAAAACACTATTCTGAGCTTCAAATTATCTGCATAATTTTTTGCACTCAATGTTAGGTATTTTATGAAATACCATGTGGCATACCAAGGGACAAGATCAAACGATTAAAAATAAATAATAGATGCAGAGCTATAAGGGATTCATGCCAAGATTAGGCATGGACTTGAACATATTATTTACATACATTTCAAAGATATTAGTGGAACAATATGGAGAAATTTATCAAAGAATTTAAAACTATAAAACAGAATCAAATGACTGATACATGTAACTTAAGGATTCGGTTGATACATTTAACAGAAGATTTGACATAATTTGAAGAGACAACTAGGAAATAAGAGATGGGTAAGAAAGAACAGGAAGATGGGTCAGAAGATAAAAACAGATAGAAAATACATAAAAGAGCATAAAAAGCATATGGGACATGATAAAAAGTAGTGACAAACTTATAATGGAATCCTAAAAGAAGAGAAGAGATGGAAAGTAATATTTGATTAAACAAATTTAAGAAAACACAAGAAAGGAGAAAAAGTAACATACAGATTATGGGACAGACCAAAAACCAAATCTGAGATGGTAGACATAAATTCAAGTATATCACTATATTAATAGTTATACAGATTATAGAATTCAATTAAAAGGAAAGATTCCACAATGGGTAAAAATATGATATGCTGCTTACAGGTAATACATATTAAATATAAGGATTCAGAGGATTTGAAAGTAAAAGAATGGAAGAAGTATATATTGTAAGTACTAACCATAAGAGAGGGTATGTGTATACAAATATTAAGTAAATTAGACTTTAAGGCAAAAAGGAATATTAAAAATAAGGAAGGAAAGTTTCAAAATGATACAAGAGTCAATTGTTCAGATGTAAAAACATGTCAAACAACAATCTCTGAATATATAAAGCAAAAATTGATAGAACTAAAAGGGAAAAGATAAAATTTCACAAGTAAAGTCCAAATGTTTTAACATACCTCTCGCAGTAAAGAGAAAGGGTTGGGTGACAAAATTCAGGAATTATTTAAAACATTTGAAAGATACAATCAACAAACTGGAACACACAAACACATATATACACATATACAAAAATGTAGAATATTGTGCATAACTGCAGACATTTCACAACACAGAACATTTGCCCAAATTAAGCATATCCTAGGCTATAAGGCAAGTTTTAACACATTTCAAAAGACTGAAATTATGCAGAGTATATTCTATTATTACAGTGGGATTAAGCTAGAAATTATTAACAAGAGATAACTGAAAAATTCCTAAATGCATAATGTGCTGGTTTGAAATGATGTATGTACCCTAGAAAAGCCATGTTTTAATCCTAATCCCATTTTGTAAAGGCAGCCATTTCTTCTAATTCCTATTCAGCATTGTATGCTTAAAACTGTAATTAGATCATCTCCCTGGAGATGTGATGTAATCGAGAGTGGTTGTTAAACTGGATTAGGTGACAACATGTCTCCACCCATTTGGGTGGGTCTTGATTAGTTTCTGAAGTCCTATAAAAGAGGAAACATTTTGGAGAATGAGAGATTCCGAGAGAACAGAGCAGAATGACATAGCCACAAGAAGCAGAGTCCACCAGCCAGCGACCTTTGAAGATGAAGAAGGAAAATGCCTCCCCGGGAGCTTCATGAAACAGGAAACAAGGAGAAGAAGGTAGCAGATGATGCTGTGTTCGCCATGTGCCCTTCCAGATGAGAGAGGAACCCTGACCGTGTTCATCAAGTGCCTTTCTAGATGAGAGAGAAGCTTCTGACTGTGTTCGCCATGTGCCCTTCCACTTGAGAGAGAAACCGTAAACTTCATCGGCCTTCTTGAACCAAGGTATCTTTCCCTGGATGGATGCCTTTGATTGGACATTTCTATAGACTTGTTTTAATTGGGACATTTTCTTGGCCTTAGAACTGTAAACTAGCAACTCATTAAATTCCCCTTTTTAAAAGCCATTCCATTTCTGGTATATTGCATTCCAGCAGCTAGCAAACCAGAACACATGTATATCTAAATAACTCTGTATTAAAGAAGTATTTTAAATGGAATGACCACAAATGTACGACAAAGACAATCTTGTACAATGCAGCTAAAGCCATGCTTACAAGGACACCTACATCCTTAAATGAATAGATTACAAAAGAAGAAAAACTGAAAATCAGTGATCTAAGTAACTATCTCAAGAAGTTAAAAAACAGCAAATAAAACCCAACAAACTAGAAGGAAGAAAACAATAAATGGCAAAAAATAATGGACTAAAACAAATGTATGTCAAAATAATCAACAAAAGTTAGTATTTTTAAAAGACTTAAAAGTGGTAAACTCCAGATAAAGGAGTGAGGATGAAACAGGTGAAGAGAAAACCAGAGAAGGCATCAAATAACCATTCAGAAATGAAAAGGAGGACATCAATAAATTATCTACAAAAGTTAAATACCATATTATGAATGCAGTTAATAATGATTAAAATGGGAAATTGTGTGTTATTTATGGTTTAGCACCCAAAAATAACTTTTTAAGTAAATAAATAAGAGGATATTATGAACTTTTTTTTTTTTTTAACATGGACAGGCACTGGGAACCGAACCCGGGTCTCCAGCATGGCAGGCGAGAACTTTGCCACTGCACCACCACTGCCCTATTATGAACAATTTTATGCCAGAAAATTTGAAATTTAAATCCAGCACACCAAATCCTGGAAAAACACAAATTAGCAAAACAGTCTTGATTTTAAAAAAATAGAGTAGTCCTGTATCTTAAAGAGAATAATTCTTTAATCAAAGTCTTTCCTACAAAGAAAACTTCAAGCCTAAAGCATTTCAGCTATGAATTTTTCTTAATATTTAATAAAGAAGCACCACCAATCTTCAAAGTCTTCCAGAGAATAGAAGAAAAGGAAAAAATTTCTCAACTTGGGTTGTGAAGCTGGTAAATATTGATATTAACATCTGACAAGAGCATTACAAGAAAGAAAATCTTTAGGACAATCTCATATACAGAGTTTCAAAATTCATAAACAAAATAGCAAATCAATTCCATGTGCTCAAGTATCTGTTAATTTTAATATACCAATTTGGGTTATTTTCAGGAATACAGTGTAACTGACTACCTAAAGAGAATAAAGGAAAAAAAGAAAATGATCACTTACATAGATGCAGGAAAAAAAATCTGACAAAGTTTTAATACCCATTCAAGCTGAAACTCCTAACAAAATTAGAAGGGAAGTTTCCTAATTGATAAAGGGTAGCTATCAAGATCCTATAGCAAATCACCAAAAACTAGTAGTGAAAGCAAAAGCTGACATTGAAAATAAAACAACAATACCTTTCAACATCATTTCTTTTCAATATTTTACTAGAAGTACTAGCCAATTCCATAAGGCAAGAAAAGAAATAAAAGATATAAGGATTAGAATGACAGAAACAAAACTCGTTACTTACATAAGATGAGATTCTATATATACAAAATTTTAAAAATCTACAAATTCTTAAAATGAATAAGTAAATTTAGCAAGGCTGCTGGTTTCAATCTCCATATACAGAAATTATTTGCATCTCTCTATATTAGCACCAAATATTGAATAACTCAAATTCTAATAGCATAAAAAATAAAATACTTAGGAATAAACATAATTAAGTACAACAAGATCTGTACACATAGGAGAGCTATAAAATTGTATTGAGATAAATGAAAAAAAAGACTTAAACAAATGGAAGGATAGTCCCAAGGTCAAGGATGGGAAGAAAGCATAGTGCAAACATGTCAATTCTCCACAAATTGGTCTACAGATTCAATGCAATGCAAGTCAAAATACAATCACTTTTTCTTGTTTTTGTTGCTACTATTAAAACAGATTAATTTTTATAAAATTAGTATAGGGATGCAACAGGGCAGGAATAGCCAAGAAAAATTTGGATGACCTAGATGACTGGGTATCAGACATTATTATAAAGCTGAAGTAACTAAGAGAGTGTAGTAGTGACATAAGGAGAGAGAAGAATACAAATGAAACAGTGGAGAGACCAGGAACAAACTCACATACATGAATGCGCTTAATTTACAACAAAAACAGTGGGGAATGGTAAGACTTTGCAGACAGGCTTAGGAAAAAACTAATTATTGATTCCTTACCTCACAACTAGCCTTATGGAATTGGCTAGTACTTCTAGTAAAATATTCAACGTATATAAGAATACATTTAGGTTGACTAAAAGTCTAAATACGAAGATAAAATATAATAATGCTTCTAGAGAATAACATAGGAAAATACCTTCGTGACCTTTGAATAGACAAAGGTTGGTTAAATAGTACTCCAAAAGCATTAACCATAAAGGAAAAGAATGATACATCAGATTCCAATACAAGGGAAGACTGTCATGCAATGTTGAACAACAACAACAAAAAATAGGACCCAAATTAATATATACTATATGCCCACCATCATGTAAATTTCAAAAGCAAGCAAATCTGCTCTATGGTGGTAGAAGTTGGGATATTGCCTATGTTTGGAGAGGAAAAAGGGGTGATGTTCAGGAGGGACATGAGAAGGGGATTTTGGAAGTACAAGTAATATTCTATTTCCTTACCTGGACAGTGATAGCTTTGGTGTTTCTAGTTTTTGACAATTCATAAAGTTGTACATTTATATTTTGTTTATTTTCTATAGGTATGTTGCAGTTGACTTTAAAAATATTACCAAGGGAATACAAAGCATGTGGCACAGTGCTAAGAACTCTTTTCCTTTTGACTGGGAGGATAAAGACCACCTGCAGGATATACAAATAAAACAGAAATGAAAGAGCAATTTCACCATTTTTCCTTGTGCTGATCAAAAAGAATGATCTAGGGAAGAATTCACTTAAAAAATGTATGTCAAGCAACTGTGACCCAGAGTGTGACTGACACAGATAAGTTTACCATATCGTGTCTGGAAAGATCAAATTGTTGATGCGATCTGTATTTTTCCAGCTGTCCCAGTGTACAGACAAAACTATGACATGATTCCAAAATTAGCCTGCATAAGGGAATCAGGTAAGTGGAATACACAGCAGTGGAATCACCCTTTCCTGTTCATTAGTGAGTGAAACACTTATGACTCAGGAGATGCAATGTGCTCCTCCATCACAGATAATGACTAATCATTGCATTGTAACTTCTAAAAGATAAAAATGCAAGAATGGATAATACCAGCACATATGTACACCACACACACATACACATTTTTTCAACCATTCTACCAGCTAGTGGGGTGCATGTCTGAATCCTGGGGAGTTGAGGTGGAACAGGAGTAACACATGACTCTGCCATGGAGGCAGAAGGATTATTATGATTATTTGATTTCAATCTCAGAGATTCTTAACTTTGACACATGGACCTGCTAAGCTAGACCCTGGCAGGTTGCACACCAAAACTGTCTATGTGTATATAGGTGATATTTTGTTTGCTTTAGTTTTTCTTTTCTGATGAGAGTTTCCTCAGTATTTAACATATCCTTCAAGGGATCCTTGACTGTTCTTAGAGTTCAAATCATAACCACTCTCTTAGAATTTAGTGTTTACAAATTACTTCACAAACTTGATCATCTTTGAATCTCATAACTATCCTGTGAAAGAGAACACCTGGTAGTCAATAAAGATGGGGGAAATAAAGCTTAGAGATCTTAAATGATTTGCAAAAGGCTACAAAATAAGTGGTAGAGCTAAGGTTTAAATCAAGCACATTAATCCTTAAAAATCTCTGAAAAACATTTGTTGCCAATCTATGTGAATTACACCAGGTACAGTGGGCAGCACTGCATGAGGGACCCCATTTCATTCTACAGCAAGGATCGTTTGAAGGATTCCCTTCAGAGAGCCACATATCTGCCTTATCTGAAAGTTCCATCCTAGTTCTGCCATCTAGAGTTCCATTATATTAATTTAATGCTTTGTCCACAGGTTGTACCACCATTTGAATGGTTGAAGGTAGTTAGTGTAATTCTTCCTAAGCCTTAGTATTTATCTGTCCTATTATTTGACGCCATGACTGTCTGCATATATACTATATAAGTATAGGCTTGATACCACAATGCGATCAAGAGATCAAGGGTCTTACCAAACCTCCTCAGATCACACTTCACAAAATGTGTGTGAGCTTACATTTCTCCTTCCACAGTGCCAGGCTAGTGTGGAGCTTGGAGCTAAGTGTAGGACTTGCCAAGAAGCAGCTCATAGAATAAGACACGGAGTCAGTCTTCCTGAAGCCTGTGTCAACGCATCTCATGCATGTGGGAACATGTGGTATGCTGAGCTGTAGTGTGCAATAAAGGATATCCAGGCTAACAAAGTGTGGCCAGCATATGCCAGGAAGGGGGGCCCTGGCTGTGTCAGGAATGCAAGCACATATGGTGACAATAATGTGCACGCATGGGATACCTTTAGTCTTTTTCTGGGAAAAAATTGTACACACACATACACACACAACAGCCAGTAAAGGTTAGAGCGTGTTCTAGTTTGCTAGCTGCCAGAATGCAACACACCAGAGACGGATTGGCTTTTAATAAAAGGGGATTTATTTTGTTGGTTCTTCAGAGGAAAGGCAGCTAACTTTCCACTGAGGTTCTTTCTTATGTGGAAGGCACAGGATGGTCTCTGCTGGTCTTCTCTCCAGGCCCCTGGGTTCCAACAACTTTCCCCGGGGTGA
>PVIY010032778.1:0-28700 GCA_004026745.1 Myrmecophaga tridactyla
GAAAACTGCCTTTCTTGGTTTCCTCCACAGTCCAGCTCCACCTCAATCCTCTCCCCTCTCGGATTCAGCTCCCACTGCCAATGGCCTGAGATCCACATTATTTCCCAACTGAAATTCAAGAGAGTGAGAATCTGACTGGTTAAATTGTCTGGCAGTGATTTTCATGGTAGGCCACACCATGGGCCGGCACTTAAGGACTGAATCATCCTACTCTGATCCATCAGCTGTGGCCAGAGTGGGGTGGAGATGAAATCTCAAACTATAAAACAAGGCTGTCTGCGACTGTCCATTAGGGAAAATCTATGGGCGGGTGATTTCTGTTGGAAGAGGTTATGGGACTAGAGGGCCCCACTGATTAACACCTGTGCCATCTGAAACAGAAACAACTTTATTGACACCTGAGAAAAAGTGCAGGACCATTCCACTGAGCTCATAGCCCTCTGCCTCAAGCTAGAGTATCTGGAGGCCAGACCATTTCTCTCCTCCTTCCCTTGAACTGTTGGGCATCTGAGGCCTCAGTGGCCAGGGCCCAAAGGTCAAAGAAGTCTGCATCCAGAGTCTTCACACCAGACCCAGAGACAAGGAGAGAGAAGCTCTACGGCCAGAGAGGCAGTGCCTAAAGCCAGTTGGGGTTGAGGGTGGAAGCCTCACCGGACAGGATCTGGAGCCTCGTGCATCACAGTTCGGAGTCTGATGGAAAACATTTCCTCCCAGGGCTCTCGGATCCAGGCCAGCAGTGCTGTCAGCTGCTCTGGACACACCACACGGAGTATCCAAAAACTCTCCAGCCGAGACACCTGCCAGGCCAAACAGTTAGTGAGGTGAGAATCACCAGAGGGCCCCAGTGTAGGGACATGGGAGATCTCACAGGAGGAAACATCGCCCTTCTTGGCTCATCTCCCCAACCCTGCGCCAAGCCTGTTTTGCTTCCAGTAAAAGATCCCAACTCTGAGCTTAGCACACAAAATCCCATCAACATTGACCGAAAGCCTCCAAGGGCTTTTGCATTTACTATCTTGTTTGTTTCCTCTTCCCTATCTTATAGAATGTAAGTTCTGGAGTCAAACTGCTTGGGTTCAGTTCCTAGCTCTACCACTTCTGACCTGGGCAAGTTGGTTCATGTCCCAGTTTCCAATCTGTAAAATGGGACTATTAACAGTACCTACCTCATGTGGTGATTGTGAAGATCAAATACCTGACACACAGTGAGGACTCAATCAGACTCAAACTTAAAGGAGCTCAGACAGCTGGTAAAGGGCTGGGCTCAAAGTCCAGGGCTTTTATACTATCTACAGCCCCCCTTCTTCAATGTGCTGCAGGTCAAACCCAGGGAGGCCTGCATCCCTTAGTTCCCTTCACTCCAATTTTCTTTGTGTTCCCTACACCATGACAGTTCATCTCTAAGTTCCACATTGGCCCCAATGTCCAGCCTTCCTAGACTTGCCGTGCTGACCACCATCTCCGCCCCCTCCCTATCCCCATCCTCCATCCAGATCTCACACACAGACACATGCGTGTGCACACGTACCTCATCATAGAAGACCAGCTGCAAGGCCTCCGGAACTGTGCGGTACAGCAGCACCGAGCTCAGGCTGCTCAGTGGCTGCTGTCGCCGAACACACACAGAAGGGCCTGGACCCGTGGGAGGGGCCGTCTCAGAAGTTTCACCAGGTGTTGATGAAAGAGGGGGCTCAACCTGGGACCCTACAAGGTCCTCATCTAACAGGTACAGGGTGGACAGAGTCAGCAGCAGGGACACAGGGCAAGTAGAGGAACCTGGAGGGAAGGAGGCAGGGTGAGGCCCAGAAAAGAAGGCCATAGAGGACCCCTGGGGGCCAGCATCCCAGTGCTGCTCAGAAGAAGAGGGAACCAAACTGAGATGAGTAACAAAGTAATCTGTGTCCCCTGGGAGCCATAGCCCACCTTTCCCCAAAATCCAGGGATCTCCAAAAACCTCTGAGCTCCAAAACAAAGGGATCCTGCCCCACCACCAACCCCTCTTAGAAAGAAGGATCCAAGCTCGTCTTCTCTGGTGGGATGAGGCAGAGCGGACCCAGCTATTTCCTAGAAAGCCTGAACCTCAAAGCAAAGATCTTTGGGCAACTGAGGATCCAGGGCACCTCCTGGCATTTGGGTCTGTCTGTGAGCAAGAGAATGTCCAAGGGCTACTGAGAACTGCTATGACCACACTGTAGAGGCACTGGGGAGCTGGGCTGGGGACTGGGACAAGATGGTGCACAGGGAACGAGGGGCACTTCTGTAACTCAAAGGCCTCACCTTCAACCAGGAATACCCGAAGGTAGAAGAACTGGGGAGCCTCCAAGGAAGAATCTTTTTCCAACAATGGCCTGGGAGAAAGGTGGCAGACGCAAAAAGGCATGGTTAGCCAGAGGTAGGAAATACTGCAGGGTGGGAAGAAGGGGGGCAGGAGAGACAGCCCCAGGGCTGAGGTGGGAGGAGATACCAGGGCCTATGGGAAGGTCTAAGCTTGAGGACAAGGGGCAGGGCCTGCTCAGTGCAGGGCCACAACCAGCACTCTGCAGACAGAGGACCTGAGCTCTTTTGACCTCTATCCACTCACCAGAGCCGGTGCTGTGGGGTCACCTCCTCCTCTGTGGCACTGATACAGCTCCTCCAGGTAGGGGGCAGAGACTGCAAGACCTCTAGACAGAGCCAGCCAGGAAGACGGAACCCTCAGAAGACGGACCTCCTCTATCCCAACCTCCCTACCCCCAACATGTTCCCATTTTCCAAATTTCCAGTCGTCAGGTATTCTCCAAGGAATACAAGTCCCATTACCTGCTGGGCACCACCAGACACAGGGAGCTCAGCCCTATGACCCCACTGCCCTCACCCTGCCCTCCTCTCTCACCAAGGAGCTCCTCTAAGAAGGCCCGGCAGTGCTTGGCATCTCGGGGCAGCAGAACACAGCTGCCCCCCCCAGCTGCCCACTCCAGCCACAGGCTTTGTCCTGCCAGGCCCAGCTCAATGCCACTCAGATCCTGCAGGGGAATGACCAGGGTCAGCTGAAGCCAGCTAGCCGGAGGTCCACTGTGGAGAGAGCAAGGGGGCAAAGGGAAGGAAAAGAGTGAGGATGGAGGGAGGCAGGGAGACCCTGACTCTGGCCTGACCATGCCCCCGGCTCACTTACCAGATCTCCCCGGTAACCTTCAACAAATAAAGCCTGTGGTCAGACAGAACCACGAGAGACTGAAATTCCCCAGAGTGGCCTGCCAGCACCAGTGGTACCTAAGGGGAAGAGAAAAGTGATGAAAAACAAGAAACCAGTATGAGGGAGGCACTGCTGGACTGAAAGCCAAGTTACCTGTGACAGCACCTTTAGCCTGACCCTCCTGCTACTAACTCATCACAGTCTGTCAAGTCTGCTGCAAGCTCCACATTCTCCCCCTCTGCCACCACTCTTCATCACACGGTCCCTACCTTTGCTCAGACACTGAGGTTTCTCATCTGCATCAACCATCAGCCTCTTAGCTGTTTTTCTCTACCTATCATCTTACCCCTTCCAGACCACCCTCCATACTGCCAGACTGTTCTAAAACACAAAACCAATTGCGAGTTCCCTGCTTCAAATCCTTCAATGGCTCCCCACTGCACCTGAACAAAATCCAAATCCCTTAGGAGATACATGAGGTTATTCCTGAATGGGCCACTGCCTGCCTCCTTATACTTCTCTCTGGACACGTGCTTCCCCCTCCACCCCCCCCCTTCAATATTCTGGCCTTCCCTATTCACAACTTCTGCCCACCAGCCTCACCTGCTCGTGCCTCCATCACTTGCTGCTTCCTTTACCTACCTCCTTTTCCTCCCTACTTTTTAACTCATCTTTTCATGACTTGGCTCAAATATCCCCTTCCCAGGAAGGCTTCCCAGGCCCACTTGGGCTGAATAAAAGGCCCCTCTTGGATGTCAGTTTTATCACAGCACTTTGCAGAATCATTGTCAGTTCCTTACACCAGAGCATGAGCTCAAGGGCAAGACTGATTTACTCTAGAACCCTAGTGTCTAGTACATAACAGATGTTCAACAAAGAGGGTCTCATAGCATCTTCTACTTATACCAACGATAGGAAGTCCCAGTTACTGACTGCCAGGTGCCACATTAGGCAGTTTATAGATAATAGTATTCACCCCTACCACACTTTGTAAGGTAGATGCCATCATCTCCACTGTAGAAGGGCTACAACTGACATTCAAATATGAAAGAAGACATCCACAGCACACATTAGGTAACTGCTGGAGTTGAAATCTAAAGCCAGCTCTGAGGGTGCCAGGGCACTCACTATGACTCGATTTCCTGCAGCAGAAATGAGTGAGCATCCCGGTTGGTGGGGCAAAGGGCAGGGCTAGGGGGCACAGACCTTGATACAGCACTGGAACTCTTCCTGGGCATCAGTGAACACCTCGACATCCAAGAAGAGCCGGAGTCGGTGGTCTACAGATCGCAGGCCATGGCGATCTGGGGCTAGGGGCAAGCGGAGGCCATCAGCCTGTCCCCTGTAGGCCTTACCTCCATCTCCACCCACAGCAGGGCCCTGCCCTCCCCAAACGCTGCCCCTTCTCATTCGGCCTGTATATACTCACGGGGACTAAGGCTCCAACTGCTGTGGTCTTGGGAGAGTAGCATCTGAGATGGGGCCCTGTCAGCCCTGCCGTGGAGGTCACTGCAGCCAGGAGAGTCATGCACAGGGCTGGGGGGCTGAGAGGGAGCTGGGGGTTGCTCTCCCTGTCTCTGCTCCCCACGGGGGGGTCCCCCACGCAAAACCACAAGGACCACGTGGTCACTACCACAGTTTGGGCACACAGCCGGAGACTCTGGAGGGGGAAATGGACACAGTCTTCATGAGATCCCAAACACAGCACAGCTCCTCACCATGCTTACAGCATTACCCACCCAATCTCGGAGCTCACCTGGGCCCACATCTCCAGCTTCATATGCTGCCCAACTCACCAAGTACTGCTGCTGACCCTACCCCACCCACCCACCAGTGAAGGATAACAAACCTGGACCCAGGACCCACAGCCTCCTCCAAATACACCCCGTCTCCTAATTTCATGCCCTGTCAAAGACAGCAAACTCAACCAGGCCTGCTCTGCTCCCCTCCCACAGCCTTGCACTGAACAAGTACTTCAGTATTCTATCAGCTATATCTAAAAGACCAGAAATTAACAGATTAGGAAAGGCAGGGAAGACTCTGGTGCCAGATTTGGGTCCATTTCCAGGCTCCATTATTTAACAGCTGAATAACCTTGGATAAGTCACCTAAGCCTTCTGTGCCTGGTTCCTCATCTGTAAAATGGGGATGGTAGCAGTGCCAACTCACGGGGTTGCCGGAAGGAATGCATGGAATCGGGTAAAGAATCTAGGGCATGGAAACAGGAACGAAAGGGGAGCATTCTTTGAACAGCTACACTTGGCTGGGCCTGTGCTAGATTGCCAATGTTATCTCACAGCATCCCCATCAAAATACTCTGCATCCCATTTGGCAAATGAGGAAGGCAAAGATCAAGTAAACTTACTACACTCTGCCCAAGATCATGTCGCTGGGGGTAATGAGAGTAGCTACCAGTTAGGGACGGCTTTTGCCTTAGGGCAGGCACCATGCCTGGGGTCTCACTGTCACATTTAAATCCCCAAACAGCACCATAAGTAAAGTTCATTCTCTTCTTTGTTTTGATTAGGAAACCGAGGTTCAAATAAAAGCAGAAGGTACCACACAGTGATGGTAATTAATAATGAAAACAAAAAGGGACTCCAGGGGGCCACAGTAATGCCAAGGAACACAGACAGCATCCAGAACAGGGGGTGGGGGCTGCTGCAATTGCACAAGTTGTTCCGATGGGCCTGCTGAGGCTGGCAGCCACCTGGGACAGGTTCAGGGTGGGGGATGGAGCAGGGCTCCAATTTCTGAATAAAATGCAAACCCCTGCTCCAGCTGCTGCCAAGCAAAGTGGCTCATAAAAATCATTCATTTCAACACAGATGCTATCTAGGAAATTTCTTTGTATTCAAGACTTAAAAACATTGCTTTCTGATTTATCTACAATGGAAAAATCTCTTGCTTTAAAGAACAGAATTTGAAGAGATGCCACAAGACACTATTCAATATCAAGTAGCTTACGAGGTCAGTTAAGGAAGGACAAACCAATCTAACTTCCAAAACAGATTACTCAACAGCCAAACATGCTCAGAGAGGCAAATATTACAGTCAGATACTGCTGGGTGGGCTCAATGGATTTTGTGTAGTTTCTGAAATATTAGCACAAAAAAAGGTTTCAAGTTATGAAAAAACAATGTGTTTGTTTAAGTAGGGTTACAGAGATTGTATCTCCTGCCTTTTAAAGTGGGGGGGAACCCACACAGGAGATAATTCATTTCCTGTTCTTTCTTTCTCTTTTTCTTCCTTCTCTTCCTCCCTTCCTCCCTTCTGTCTTTTTTTGGTAAGTGTAGCAAGCATTTTATTTTTCCTAAAGTGGCCTTCAGGGAGATAAGGTGCTCCCCACTACTTTAAACCTTTCCTTCCTGGAGTTCCTCCTCAAAACTGCTTTCTCTGAAACGGCAGGCTTGTGGATTCTATGTAGAAAGGTCAAGGTCCAGGCCTGTACCTGTCTTTTGGAACAGAGGCCTCCAGCTGTCCTCACTGTCCAGTCCCAATCTGGGCTCCTCAGGCTTGAACTCATGGCCACAACGTAAACACTGGAGTCTGCTCCCCAGCAGGACCCCCACTTCTCCAAGCTGACTCTGGGCTGTGGCAATGGCTGGAGTCAACACAGCAAGCAATTCCTGAACCAAGGTGGCCGGAAGGCAGCTGTGAGTAGTTGGGTCCCAGACGGATCCCCCTCGCAGGCTCCCCAGCCCTCAGGTTCTCAGCTCATAGGCCTGGGCACCACTCCCTCTGGCTCTTCCAATCCTCCCAAACAGCCTCCTGGGCCCCCACCTGGATAGCTGTGTGGGCATCAGGCTCCAGCACCACATAGCGACGCAACTTCCGGTCAGGGCAAATGTAGGAGAAGCGCAGAACAAGGACGGGGGCCCAGGGAGGTGGATCTGAGCCCTGCACAAGAGAGGGAGCATGGGAGAAAGAGGAGAAGTGGTAGGAACCAGAGGTATGAGGATAATACTAAGAGCATGGGGGAAAACAATAGCTCTGGACCCCATTAAAATGTTTTTGCTGACATTCAAGCAAGCACAGAACACCCTCTGCTTACCCAGGCCTCCCAAGCAGACTGGGACCACATCTTCATACCTCATAGCCCCCTCCTCAACCCCAAGTGCCACGGGGGAAATACCCAATCCACTGCCTGGTCCACAACAGGCTCCAACAAACGGCCCAGCCCCTCTCCCAGAACCCCCACTTACACCGGGCACTGTTTCTCTCTGGGTTTGGGTTTCAGACTCTATCTCAGCTGCCTCCAAACTCTGAAGCTCAAGACGTTCCAGGGTTTGAGCTGCCTGGAGTTCCACCTCACACAGATGGCTAGCAGTGACTCTGAGAAAACGTTCTCTGCCCCGCACACCCTCTGGCCCCTCCAGGGGGCACACCAACATGGGGCGGCAGAGCTCCGCTGTGGAGAGACCAAGAGAGGAACCGTGCAGAAGGAAAGGCATCCAGAGATGCTGCTCCTCCATGGGTTGGTCCTCCACTCCAAGCCCCTAAGTTTGGCCTTGCTTACCTCTTCCAAGGCAAGCTAATATCACTTGCCCCACACCCCCCCACCAATCCCATGGTTTCTCCATGGTCAGAAAGAAGGCCACAGAACACTCACCTTCCACTCTGTTCTGCTCTCCTTTCTCCTCTTCCCCCATTTCTTCCTTCTCTTTGTCCTGTTCCCCCCTCTCCTCTTCCTCCTGTGGCTCTGGCTCCACGCTGACTTCCTCTGACATTTCCTGGGGTGACTCTTCAGGGTCACGGGCTTCCTTCTTTGGGGATGGAGAATCAGGCAGAGTCTCTGGGCCTAGGGAGTGGTGGGGCTGTGTTCTAAGGTCAGAGGTCTTGGAAGTGGCCAGAAGGGGGCTCCCAGAGGTCTCCAAGTGACTCCTGTACTGCAGCCAGTCACAGCCAAACCGTTCACGGAAACTGTTCATGAGCTCAAGTTCCTGATGCTGCTGCACAAACTGTTCTGTGTGGAAGGAGGAGTGCACAGCTTGGTAAGCCTGCACTCCCTTCACACACACCCCCAGAAGACCCTAGTCTCTTGCGATGGGTGCTCCTTGGCAGGAAGTAAAGGGGTGTGTATGGAGGGATTCAAGAGAAGCTAAAGGTTTCCTCCCAGCAGCACATCCCCAAAAGTATAATCTATGGAACACATGCAATTCAGAACTATGCACTATCATACAATGCTTTGGGAGATTCAAAACGCACAGTAGCATATTTAAGGTCCTGCGCAGCAGCCCTGTTAAAGAAACCTGTTTAACATTGTTTTACTCAGTATTTCCTAAACTTATCTGGCCATGAAATCCCTTTATTATATGATCTTTTGACACTCCCCAAATTAATATTCCTTGAAATACACTTTGGAAAACTCTTCCCAGGAGCAGTTTCTCCTCCTTTCCTTCAACTAAAAAGAAAAACTAAGAGACTCCCCTCTACCACTCTCTGCCTCGCCAAAAAAAAAAAAAAATCATCCTAACATACCTTCACAGAAACCAAGAGATGAGAGAGAGTGCTGGGGTTGGGGGAAGGAGGTAAGTGGAACAGAGGCTGACGTACCAGCTGGGGATGGGTCCAGAGTTCGGGGCTCTGGGTCGGTATCACTGGGTTCAGAGATGCTTGCCCGCCTCACACGGACTCGGCTGTGAGGCTAGGTAGAGGGATAAAACTCGACAAAAGCCAGAGTCCCTGACCCTCCTTCCATGGCCACCCATCCAACCTAACAAAAAATCCCAGCCACAAGCAGGGATTCTATTGCCAGTTCAGCAAGAACCCAGAGGAAGGAGACCCAAGGCCAGGCATAAGATGGCCTGGGGCACCACTCACCTTAATCCTGCGAAGTGAGGGCTGGGCCACAATGCCCCCCGAAGAGTGGCTATCACTGAAGTCAGGGCCACCTGAGGTTTCTGTGGTACTCCCAACTGGCCAGGACAGAGGTGGGGTGAAGGAACCAGGTCCTGAGGATGTGGAGGTCTAGACGGAACAACGGGAAGAATGAGGTTAGAACCAGGGAAATGCCTCCACCCTGTCCATGCTAGTGAAGAGATGGTACCCTACCTTCCAGCTAACCAGACACCCAACAACCCCCATTTCCTCAGTGAGCATCCTCCCTTCAGGTCTTCCCAAAGCAGTCTTTGCCATCCCAACCCCATCATCCCTACCACACTAACCTGAAAATCAGTAAGTGACAAGAGCTCTCCATCAAGAAGGAACTGAGCAAATATAAAAGAGCAGCAGGAAAGTGTTAGTGGTGGAGACCCATCTCCTGGGTGCATTCCAAGATGGGGGTGGTGGAGGCCCCCAAGTACTCTAAGGGCCACCATGCAGCATGGGGTATTTACAATGAATAGCAGGGATCCAGATCCCTGACCCCCTCACTGAGGGATGAGGAAGGGTGAGAAGCAAGAGGGTGCAGGGGTGGAGGTGGGACTGGGCAAAACAGGGGGCAGCAGAGTGGACACACTAAAAAGACCACTCACCCCGGGAACAGCCTCCCTGGCACGGGGTGACAAGTATTGGGCGGTGGCCGCTCGGTGTGCAGGGTGGAACCACAAAGGGTTCCCCTCCAGGTAGAGCTAAGGGACAGGAAGGAGAGAATGAGGTGAGCCCCAGGCCCTCCCTGTGTGAAGAGGGGCCACTACCCAAGTGGGTGTGGGAAGAACTCAGGAGAGAGCACAAAGATGGCTCCCAGGTCCTTGAAGTTCCCAGATGTCACCTTGTGGAGCTCAGCCAGCAGCCAGAGAGGTGACAACTCCCTGTGTCCTTCCAGCAGGTTGTAGGCCACATCCAGGTGCCTCAGTTTCCTCAGCTGCTCCACGCCTGGAGTGGTGGTGACAAGGGAGGAAGACGTGTGTGAGTGTGAGGATGCTAGTGCATGCAGCGTGATGCGCCTGCTGGGGAAGTATGCAGTAGACAGATGTGCCTGAGCACCTCATCTCTCCCTTTTAGCCCCAAGAGGCTCCAGGGGCACGTGATACCCCCAGGGCCACCTCTTCTAATCATGGCTCTCGCACGGCCGACTTTCTCCCAAGCCTGCCCCACGCCTCTCACCGTGGAGGCTCCGGAGCTCATTGCCTCGCAGAATCAGGGTCCCCAGAGCCACGCCTGAGGGTCCCATTCTTGGCACCAAACGCAGGCGGTTATAGGAGACGTCCAGATGGCAGAGCTCAGACAAGTCCTGGGGGGCCCAAGGGGAAGAAGAGGGAGAGGGCAACAGTGGATGTGGGGATGCGGAAAGGGTTCATTCATCATCACAGAAGCCACTGAGCCAGGCACTGAGCTGAAGCATCTGACCTGAGTCAGACACTAGGTACTCTTCACAATCTTTTCACTACTCCACAAGTGGGTACTCCTATGACTTGTACCTTACAGATGAGGAAACTGAGAGGTTAAGTAATTTGGCCCAGGTCACACAGGTATTAGAAGTTGAGATCTGAACTTTGGTCTGTCTTGTACTCAAACCTGAACACCCAGACAGTACTACCCACAGGGTGAGGCTCCACCAGGTGGCAAGAGTTAGGGAGAGAGGAAACTGGGCTCCAGAAGAGAGTTTAGACCCTTGCTCAAGGGCCCAGGCTGGGCCAGCCCAAGCCACACTGCTCCCACTCACAGTGAGGAAGGCCTCGCAGTCCTGCACTCGATTGTGGCTCAGGTTCAAGAAGCGCAGCACTGACAAGAGATGCTGAGGGAGTGAGAGGAGGAGGCAGAGAGTTGGTCTTGGCTGTGAGGATACTCCCAGTCAGTCAGCCAGTTCTCCTCACTGAAAGCCCATTCCTATCCTCCCTCATCCCTCCAGGAACCCCCAAACCCACATTCACCAGGGAACTGTCCAAGGCAGTCAAGGAGTTGTAGCTAAAGTTGGCAGAATGAAGAGCCAGCCAGGGGAGGGCAGAGCAGAGATCACCACCACAGGCTGAGAGGAGCTCCTGAATGGACAGACAGTGCTTCATTACCTCCACTCTCACCTCCTCCCCAGGTCAAGGCTGAGTTCTACCACCAATAGATGGCAGAGCTCATTTTTTATTTCCTGGGTGACGGCTGGAGATGCAGATGTAAAGAAAGCCCAGGTCTCTTTCCTGAAGGTGTTCAGTGCAGAGGAGTAGGAAGGGACACTGGGATATTTAATACAAAGGGGTAGGTGTGGCCGTAAATATAGGGATGGTGCAGAGTGCAGTGGGAACACAACAGAGGGAGAAAGAACATCATCTACAGTGAGGCAGGGAAGTCTGCAAAGAAGGGGGACATCAGATCTTTGTTCTCTGTATCTCTCAGGACAAGACATCTGAGCCCACCCCTTACCCTCCTCACCTCTAATGCCTGGATGCTCCTGCTGCAAATCAGGGTCTCTAGCTGGGAGTAGATGCCACGGAGGCCATGCAGACAGTGGGGGGGAACACCTCGGAGCTGGGGCAAGGGAGAGAAGGGAGGAAGAAGGCAGAACTTCACAGAAAACAAAGGCCTCATCCCCATCTCCAGATGGTGGGGAAGAGGGAGAAAACAACAAAGCCCAACTGTAGTTTAGGGAAGTGTTAAGGGGAAAGAAAGTAGATACCCCATTACAGCAGAGCCATCCCCAAATGGCTGCCTCAAGCTGGATTTTGTGCACCAGCATCTCAAATCCCCCATACCTCCAGCTGTCGAAGGGACTTGAAGGGGAAAATCTTGATAGGTCCTGGGAGACCAGTACCAGGGACATGTACGAGCTAAAAGAAAAAGCACTCAAGTCACTGAGGCACAGCAGATCTCTCCTTCCTGTTCATCCCTTCCTTAGAACAACCACCCATAGCTTTGACATCATCTAATCTTGCCCCTGCAGACTTCTTGTACCCAAACCCTATCTCCAGCCCCTGCTTCCGCCATTTCTTGGGTCCTTCTGTACATCCTGCCTAAACCCAACCCCAGAACCTTGAGTGAAAGTGTTTTCTGCAGCACATCGAAGAGAAACTGAAGCTGGAGGATGACTGGGGAGTCAGCGGGGTGGGAGGGCAGAGCCACAAAGCCTGTCTGGCCAGGGGCCCATGGCCCCAAGTACAGCTCAAACACGTGGTTCAGCTGCTGCAGTGTGGCAGTCCACAGGCTCAGAGTGCTACAGCCAGACAAGATCACGTCCCCTAGGGGAAGAGGAGCAGAAAGGAAGGAGGACATAGTGATTCTTGATCATGGGATATGATCTGGGGCCATGAACTCATCCTAGCCCCAGTCAGCTTTTCCAATACCTTGTGACTCTAAGATAAACCCACTCCAATACATACTATAGATCTTCCACTAGAGAATCAATCACCTCCCCTGCTCAAAAGTTTTCAATGGCTACCACCATTTTCAAAAAAAAAGTTCTAACTCCTCTGCTTGATAAATGAGACTGCTTCACAACTGCTTCAAACTGACTTTTCCAAACTTTCTTTCATCTCCTCCCCAACATGAACTTTCTGCAAAAGAGAGCCAGGTCTACTCACAGTGCTGGAAGTACAATCAACTTGTTCACAACTCCCCCATCTTCTGATATATACCTTTCATCTCTGCCCAGCTCAAGACCCACCACCTCCAAGAAGCCTTCTGAATACCTGATAATGCTGACCTTTTGGACTACACCCACTTATTTTACACAAAAGTTGATAGGGTATTGTATATTTCTTTTTCTGATTACAAAAGTAACATGCACTCTCATAAAAACTTTCAAGCAATACTAACATACACATCACAAAAAGAATAAACACTCATTGCAGCACTAAGGTCTTTTATTGTTCCATAGTAAGCACAGAGAGTTAAATTGCTCTCTCCAACAAGATAGCTATCCTTGAGAGCACCTTTTGGTCTCCTCAGCATTCATTGCACCTAACAGAGTGCAGCTACAGGACAGACATGGTGGATTATTTTTTAACATTAAAAAAAAAGACTAGAAGTCAAAGATGTTGCAAAATAGTAGAGAAGCCCCATATACCCTTCATCCTGTTTCCCCCAATAGTTACATCTTACATAACTATATCACACTATCAAAACCAGGAAATTGACATTGGTACAATGTGTGTGTGTGTACAGTTCTATGCCATTTTATCACCACAATCAAGATGCAGATCTATGTCGCCACAAAGATCTCCTGCTACCTACTCATAGCCACACACTTTCCCCACTATCATCCCTAAGCCTTGGAGCCATGTCAGATTTTTTGCTAAATAAAATAAAAAATCCTAAACCTCACAAGAAGGATTTTTTATATACTAGAGACTCAGAGTAGATACAGACATGGAACAAGTGCTCTTCCAACTCTCAAAGAGCTTCCCACTTTAGAAGAGGAGATAAGACGTGCAGTTATATAATACAAACCAGAAAGTAACACTGCCTCAAAGAGGGGTTCCACAGAGACCATCATCTATGGAGTGCAGCCTGATGGAAGGCAGTTTACATTAAGTGAATACTATATACTAGAAATCTTGAGACATTACCTCATTTAAACCTCACCAGAATCTCTGAAAGAGAAGCATGATTACCCTGTCTTATAGATAGGAAAACTGAGGCTCAAAAAACTTAGAGGAATCTTAAGATTACATAACTGGTAGGAACTTGATACTTCTGTCTAACCTCAAAGCCCGGGCTTGTTCTACCCTAACTAATGCCAATCACACGCTGAACAACTACCACGGGGCCACTGTGCCCAGGTTTTGAGAGCAGAAATTGTAATAACTAACATTTTGGAGTACCTATCACATATGCAAACACTGTAGTAAATGTACTAAAATCCATTCCCACAACCACCTTTGAGGTAAGTACAATCATTATGCTATTTTGCTAATGAGGAAAACTGAGGCACAGAAACACAAGACCAAGTTTGAAAGAGTCGGGATTCCAACCCAAATGGATGTGATTCCAAATTTTGTACTCTTAACTCTACTAGACTTAATGGCTAGTCACACAGGAATGATTATGACCAATCCCCAGTGCCTAACGGCTTAAGGTCAATAATGATCACTTCTCACTGAAAGTATCAAAAAAAGAATGAAGAAAGCCTTGGAGTTTGGCCTCGAAGGATGGCTAAGTTTACACTTCAAAGACAAAGGACACCGCAGGCAACGGAAACCAGAGCAAACAAACTCCGGCGAAATAATTAATTCTGACACTCAGATCTTCGCGACCTTTATGGGGGCGTGCCTCCGTAAGGCAAGGTACACGCCATCTCACCCCAGCCCCAGCTGAACCGGAAGTCCACTCACCGGACTCCCGCAGCAACCCGGCGAGTTTCCACACTAGGGAGTCCCGCGGGACCGTCGTCATGGCCACGAGATGCTGGGGGTGGAGCCTGGAGAAAGAGGAAGCGGAAGGGCCTCAGGTGGGTAGTATTGCCAAAAACCCCGAGGGTCCGGGCAAAACTGAGAACTCGTGACGAGAAAAAGGAAAGAAAGGGAGAGGAAGGGCGTCCTCCCGGGTGCCGGTTCTAGGACATAAGACCTATCCAGCCAGAGTGACCCTCCCATACAGCCCTCCTACCAGTTCTGCAACCTGGCGCCTTTCTATGACTGACAGGAAGTCCCGCCCAGGAAGAAGGTGTACCACCGCGGCCGGAAGCCACTCCCTAAGCCGTGTAAACGTGACAGACGTGGACGGTGACGGTGGGGTGCGTCTGTAAAGCAGGTTGTTGTGGGCCAGGGTCCTGTTTCGGTGCTTGGCCTCCGCCGTTCTCGGCCGGCCCTTGGAACCCCTCCTTCTTCGGGATACCATTTCCCTTCGCCCCTCTGGGCCTCTAAGGAAAACCTGACACCGCATCGTAGGCGGTGAAGCGAAGTTAAAAGAAATAGAATTTTCGGTTAATGAGGAAGAGACACCTCCTAAGCCAATATTCGTTTCTCAAAGGAGAGCGTGTCCGCCACAGGAAGTTTTTCAGTTTCCGTGTGAAAGAGTTGAGGCGAGTGGGGGTGCCATTGCTGGGGCCCATTTGCCTCTTCTTCCTTAGTCTCCCTCCAAACCAGTGTTTCCCTCAGCAATACCAGGTTCTCGTATTAGTGGTTGGTAACACACCATGGGTGCATAGTCCTTTATTTCTACAGTTAACGTCTCATAAGACCCACATCACAAGTTGTTATTATCCTGGGTTTGAACATGAGAAAACACGTTCATACAGTCCAGGTTACTTGGGAAGGTCGTTCAGCTGGTAACCGATACAGACGAGACGGCCCGTTTTGGGTCCCTAGTACCTTTTGTGGCTTTCACCATGCTTCCCGTCAAATACTGCCGTCAACTACCGACTAGGTTGAGTTAAAAAAAAAAAAAAAAAAAAAGCCTTTTAACAGAATTTCTGATTTTCAAAAAAGGTGCTTTTCTGCAGAGGAAAATCATAACAATCGTCAGCCACTGGAGAGTGAAAGTAGGGTCATATTCCCAAATTCGGAGGATCTTATTTTCTAAAAAAAAAAAACATGTGAAACAGTAATGAATGCCCTGAAACCACACAATTTAGCATTTACAGCATATTATATGTGATCTGGCCAAAGTCCTAAACGGTGATTCAATGAAATAAGTGGAAGCACTTCATGTACAGCAAAGAAGTATACAAATGGAAAGTAGGGGCTTAATATGTTTTTGTTGAATTATTAAATTCAAAATCCTGATGATTGCCTGACCCTGAATATCAATCATCTGAAATTAAACAGGGAGCTTCTTCTATACCATAACTGCCAACTCGGCAGCTGTTGGGCAACAGCCAAGTTCTTCTGAAGTTCCTGACGTTGCAGTGCTTTGAAATCTGTTTCAAGGGTGTCTGCCCAGCGGCAGAGTTTTCCTGAGACTAACTCCACTCATATAGGTGTGCCCCTGTAGCGAGGTCTGTTCTACATCCCTTAGCTTCCCAGGAGCGTGAAAGTGTGACAAAGGGAAAAGAAAAGAAAGCTGAACTAAGTTGGGAAAGAACTGATCAGCTGAGAAACAACAGGAGACTAAGCAACTCTTGTTTCCTGCCCCCTTGTGAGGCCCACTAGCCTTTACAACACCGAGGCCTTGGCAGCCTTCCAAGGAATTCCACAGGCCCCACCCCTCCGGCCCTCCACGGAAACACACAAGTATTTGGCCTAAATCAGTTTCAGTATATTTCTGTAAATTGCTACCATAAGAACCTTAACTAGAACACAAACTTTAAAAATTAGTCTGAAAGGAAATAATATATTCCAGTCACCACAGCAGGGCAAAAAAAAAGGCTTTAACAAGAACATTTCTAGAACATTTATGGAAATACGCAAAATCTAGATGAGGAAAACCAGAGAACTTAAAGGATATAAAAAATGGCATAAATAAATGAGAAGATGTCATGTTTTGAATGGGAAGATTCAATATTGTAATGATGTTAATTTCATACAATTTCAATCAGAATCTCAATGGGAAGATTTCTGGAGCTAAACAAGTTGATTCTAAAATTCATCTGTAAGATTAGACACACCACACTACATCAAAGGTGATGGTGAAGTTATACAAAGAAGATAGGCTTTAACAAATGAGTATGAACACTGAAGCATTAAATTGATGTCTCTTTTAGTCTCCAGTATTTTAGAGCAGCTAGAAGTAAAAACCTAAAATTGTGAAATGGTGACCCATGTCAAACTCTGAAATATATTCTATAACTAATTGTGGTTCTGTGCTTTGAAATTTATAGCTATTTTGTATATATGTTATTTTTCACAAAAAAGAAGGAAAAAAAAGTCAATTGTGATGATAAAAAAACATTTAAGCCCTCTAGTCTCCTATATTCTGGAACAGCTAGAAAGAAACATATGAGAGGATCATATGGTAGCCCATGACAAACTTTGGGACCTGTCCTGTAACTACTTGTTGAAGAGTGCTTTGAAAACTATTGCTTTTTTATTTCTTTGCTTTGTATATATGTTATACTATACAATGAAAAAGTTAAAAATCAAAAAAAGAAAAAAAGACTAGACATATAAACACAACCAAGAAATCATGAGTGGAAAAAAAAGAGAGAACAAGAGATGCTGATAGGAACCTACTTTCCCATATAGCAAATGTCCTGTTGAGCCAGATTAACCGAAACAGCACAGTACTGGCAAAGAAATAGACAGATATTAATAGGTCGATGAAACACAATACAGAAACACCACAACTACCTGAGATAATTTTTTTTTTTTTACTATGATAAAACTGGCTTGAAATGAATGAGGTAAATAATGAGTTATTCAATAGTTTTGGACAACTGGCTGTTTATTTGGAAAAAAACTAACTTTCTTCCCTCACACCATGCACCTTAAATTCTAGAACTAAACTTTTTTTTCCTAAATATAATAATATAAATATAAACATATATTTATATAAATGTAAACATATATTTTTATATATTTATATAAATATGAACACTGAAATTTGAAGTTCAAATTCACTTATCAAATAATAATTATTATTAAACGAGCATACTGTAACTGAACAAAGGTAGTGGATTCTTTTGCTCTATATGCACAACTGACCAATTCTTGAGACACTGGGGTTTCTAAGTGAGAAACTGAGTTTCTTTTTCTCAGGGTGCAAGAGAACAGGTGGTCTATGGGCCCAAAATCTGTCTCCAGGAGTTTAGAGGGTTCAATGGATTTTAACAAGGGGAGATGAGGTCATTATAATTTCAAATAGCAAGTTCTAAGCAGAAAGTAACAGCAGACTGTTATCATTTCAATAGGAAAATGTTAGGGGAAAAGAGAGGAAGCAGAGTTATTTCAGTACTAAAGGTGTAAGCCTTGAGAAGGGAGACAGGTATCTTTTCAACAGCAGAGTCTAGTCAGTACAATTTACAAATGTAAGGGGCTGGAACAAGTTAATGGCTGATGTCAAATTCTTCACTAGCATTAGGGCCTTTGCCCTACAACTTACTTGAAGACAATGACCAGGTAAAGGGAGTAATAGCTCTTATAATCACAAAGGCACAAGGTAAGGACTTTTACTATCATTTCAGATATTAGGGCAGCTGAATTATAGTTTAGGGATTTCAGGTATTCCCCTCTATCTACTCCAATGTACCAGAAAGCAAAAAGGAATATTTATATAGTAATTCAATTATCAAAATCATCCCTTAAATCCTAATTTCTTAATTACAATGCTATGTCATTTCAAAAATTATCTTTAGAAAGTGACATAATATGTATGACTTGCTACTGCATAATTTCATATTACCATGAATGAAATTGTTTTTCTCAAAGAAATAGTATGATATTGTTACTGGGCAAAAGCCATGGATTCTTTTGCCTGATGTGCTCCATAACCAATTCCTGAGATGCTGGGTTTCAAAGAGAGAAAGTTTGTTACCAGACATGTAGTAGGAGAGCAGATGGCCTATCAGCTCAAAATCTGTCTAAACAAACTGCAGTAATTCTGATAGTTTTATTAGAGAAAAAGATGGGCAGGGTTTAGGATAATGAGCACAGTGGCCCCAGATGATGCAATTATGATTAATTAGAGGTGATATATACCTGATTTCTTGGTTACAGTATCATGCTCTTAATTTACAAACCCTTTTTTGAGTTTTATTTCCCAAGAATAACACTCTATCTACAATCAGAAATAATGTGCAGCTTGCTATCCAAGCACATGACTAAGACTTCCCAATCCAGTAGTAGATCTAATACTGGAAAGATACAACTCATCCACCTTGGGCTTCACTCCCACATTACGGTGTGAAGAGAGATGTGGGTTGCAAGCCTCTCCACTAGAAGCTTCCCTGCTACCCCTAAGTTCTCTGGGGCAGCCTCTGCAGAATGGTTATGATAAAAGGAGGCAGGAAAGGTATGTTGGTTGCTAGCTATAGTGAGTTGAATGGTGACCCCCCAAAAAAGATAAATGTAGGCCGATATATTTAAATTAAGGAGCTCAAAATGAGATCATCCTGGATTACTCAGGTGAGCCCCAAATAAACTTCCTTATAAGAGAAAGAAGAGGAGACTTGAGACACACATAAAGGGAAAGACCATGTGAAGACTGAGGCAGAGGCTGGAGAGCAGACACAAGCCAAGGAATGCCTAGGATTACCAGCAGCCATCAGAAGCTAGGAGAGAGATATGAAATTGAGTCTCCCTCAGAGCCCCTAGAAGGAACCAACACAGAATACCTTGATTTTGGACTCTGGCCTCCAAAACAGAGACTAAATTTCTCTGAAGCCACCAAGATTGTGGTAATTTGTTGTGGGAGCCCTAGGAAATTACTATACTAGCTTAGACAGCAGGGATAGAAAAAAGGAAGAAAGAGGTATCTTCATGCAAGATAACAAAGTCATCTAGAGAAAAAAACAGATTTCAGAGTCTTCTTCCAAAGCCTTGGAGCGTGTGAGCCTCCAGGCTGCTGCCCGTGAGTGAACAGGACATGAGCCACTGTGCTGGGTCTGGATCACTGCTCTGATGCTGCAATATGCTGCACCAGGTCAGATGAGTGAGACCTAAGGATCCAACAAAATGAAAATTTCACACTTGAAGTTGAGTTAGAAGGGATGAAATTGAATACTTTACTTGTTTCATCAAGTAGGTGTCCGGCAACATGGAGCTGTCAAGCAAACAGGTGGAAGAGGAATGAAGAAATGTAAATATTACCTCCAAAAATAGAGTTTTTGTCCAAAAGTTAGTCCTAGAGAACAGTCAGTCATGTGCCTGGCCTAGGATTGAATGGCCAGAGGCAGTTCATTCTACATATGCTACCATACCTATGTCTCAGCTCTGCTGCTAGACCTGCCACAAAAGATTGACCCAGGAACTGGCCCAGTCACCAGAGTCAAACAGGTGGGACATATCAACAGCATTGGAGGCGGTTTGGCTCGAGAGCTCTGTGTTAGACTGTGACCAAGCAAGCCCCTCAGAGTCTGGCTCCTGGGGAGTCTGAACGTGAGGCACAGAGTGCCGGCAGTGGGGTGGGGGGCAGTGGTTAGTAAGCAGAAGAGAGAGAAGCCAAGCGCAAAGGGAAATCAGAGTAGCTGAGACCTGAAAACGGGTGACTGGAAAGGAAGCAACAAAATGACCATATTCCAGTCACCCAGCAGCAGCCTTGGTTGCCTATTCTGAGAGGACTTTACTGTGCAAAATAAACTGAGGGGTTCCCTGAGGGAACCTGAGAGTGCCTTTAATTACTTTCATTGTCTATCCAGGAATCCCATGGAATCACCTGAGAAGGGACCAATCAAGAAGGGGCTATAAGAAAGACGGGAACAATGTGCTTAATTTAGCATGTAGAGAGGAAAAGAAAGAAAGATGGAGACTACATTCTCCATTTAAGTTGGTCTGAAAAGAAAGGAAACTTTGACAGGAAGAGTGGATGGAGGCAGCCATGGAGAAAAGAAGCAAACAGACAGAATCTGGGAGAGGAAGGAAAAAGACACCATTTCAGGCAAGAAAACACTGAAGACCTGTTGGCAAAGTCACTTAGGTGATGTATCTTCCATCTCAATCCTCTCTGCACCCAGAGCTGGAGACAAGAGGGAGATGGTCCACAGCAAGGGAAAAGCTGCAAATGCAACAACAATCAGACCTGCAAAGGGAAACATGGATCAATGGGAAAAGGAAACAATAGAAAACTGAGATCCCAAGGGTCAGGGTAACCAGGACTGGGAAAAGGGGGGCCTAGAGGCTGTTCTGGAATCTCAGAACCTCTGTAGACTCCCCAAGTCAGAGCATTCTTTAATTCTTCTGTTCACTCAACGAGTATTTACTGAGCCCTGACTATGTGTCAGATCCTGGAACCTGTGCCAGATTCTGGGTAAATAAAGGGGAACAAAGTGGGTCTCTTACTCTCAAGACGCTCACAGTGTTCTGGGAGAGACAGACACCAACAATCACATTGCAACATTGCATGCATTTCCTATTGCCTTCATAAAAAATTACAAGGAGCTTAAAACAACACATACACTTACTAGCTTTCAGTTCCAGAGGTCAGAAGTCCAAAATAGGTTTTACGGGTGTCAAAAGGCAAATTGGAGTCAAATCATCATTTATAGCATTTTATTTGGGACACCAAAAATTGCTGCAGTGAGGGAGCCAAATCACTGCCAAAAGTGAAAACAGCTTTGGGCTTTAAAGGTTGGCAAGAGGTTTTTGAATATAAACCTAAAACCTAAAGAAGGATATAGTTTATAAAACTATAAACATAAAGAAGGATATTAGCTTGAGTCCAATTGATTGGATGAGATTTGTCCATCTTATAGGGGCAGGTTTAGGACAAGTGGGGCTTATCCTAAAGGACAAGGACAATTGGTACGTAAGAAAACAGTGGAAAATAGAATGTAAGCTTTATGTCAATGTCAAATTTCTTGAACTTGATAATTACATTTAAGGTAAATATGTAAGTGAATATCCTTACTCATAGGAATCTATATGGAAATATTATGTGTTCAAGGAGTATGATGTGTGCAATCTGCTATCTATCAAATAGATAAGTAGGCGGACAGATAGGTAGCTAGATAGACAGATATGACAAAAGTGGCAAAATGTTAAAATTGGTAAATTTGGGTATCTAGGGGATTAAAGGTATGTTGGCTTTCTCTGTATGGGGATTATATTATTTCTGCAACTGTCTTGTAAGTGTGAAATTATTTCAAAATAAAAAGTTTACAAATTCTCAGGTACAAAAGAATTTCATATTAATCTAAAAAAATCTACTAAAAGCATAGAAATTAAAATCACGACCATGAAATAACAAAACCCCTCAACAGATGAGCTGATAAGCAGAAGGGACACAGTTAAAGGGCATATGTGTGACCCAGAGGATTTTGGCAAATATATTTTCCAGCACACAGCATGAAACAAGATAGGGAAAGTATTAAAAAAAAAAAAAAAAAAAAAAAAAAAAAAAAAAAAAAAAAAAAAAAAAAAAAAAAAAAAAAAAAAAAAAAAAAAAAAAAAAAAAAAAAAAAAAAAAAAAAAAGCCAAACATACAGGGAATTGATCTAAAAGTTTCAGTATCACCTACTATTAGTTCTGAAGGAGGAAATAGAAAGAACATGAGCGCACATATAAATTCAAATAAACAACAACAGCAAAATTTCCCAGAATGGAAGAAAACCATGAATCTTCAGTTCAAAAGGGCCCAACAAATGCCAAGTAGCATCTGATTTTAAGACTAACATGTAAACCTATTGTGATGCAATTCCCAATGCCCTTTTTGGGAGAAGATCCTGGAAACTTCCAATGAGGAAGAGAAAGTAGATGAATTACAAAAGTAGGAGACATACTGACATTAAATCCCCCATTGGAAAACAGTGCAAAAGAGAAGGGAAACATTTTTTCAAAGTTCAAAGGAAAAAGTTCCTTGAACTGTATAAAAGTTCAACCATCATTCAAGTGTGAGATTGAAAAGACTTTTTCAGGTTTCAGAAAATGTTATCACCTACAAATCTCCTCTGAAATAAATAATAAAGAGAATATACCAGCACAAAGAAAAATTAGCCCAACAGAAAGGTGAAAGAAGCAAAAAGGAATGGCAAGCAAAGACTTCAGTAAATTTGTTCAAAAACAGAATGAGATGAAATAGGAAAAAAAAAAGGAAATATTAAAATTACAAGAAATCTCAGAGATTAATAGTAAGATTTCCACCTCCAGAACTGTCCAGGGGATAGGATGCTTCCTCATCATGGATTTGAGTAGGTTCATCTCTTCAGCAGGCATATCTGAATGCGGTAGAGGTGATGTGGCATAGTGGTGGGTACCCAGACTCTGGAACCAGATTCCCAGAATCCAAAAGTCCTGACTCCACCACTTACTAGAAATGTACCTTTAGGTAACTTATTTAATCTCTCTGTCCCCTCTTCCGTGCAATAGGTATAATATTAGTGTCTACCTCACAGGGTTGTTATGAGGATTACATATAGTAAGTGCTATCTAAATGTTTGTTATATAAATAACAAAATTAATTTTAAAGCCATATTTCCTGGGGGAAAAAAGTGTGATTGCTAAAAAAATGAATAACTGGAAAATAAAGCCAAAGAAAGTTCTTAGAATATAAAGAAGAAGTTGTAGAACAATAGAACAATATATGCAGTTGGATACCATGAGTGGAAGAGAAAGACAATTTCTACAAGAAATATATACGGGGCAGCTGCCGTGGCTCAGCAGGCAGAGCTCCAACCTGCCGTGCTGGAGGTCTGGAGTTCGATCCCTGGTGCCTCCTGCCTATATGCAAATTAAAAAAAAAAAAGAAATATATACGCATGTAAACTCATAGAAATCTGTCTGGAATGATACATACCTTTGAGGAGGGAACTGAAATTGAGAGTTATGGTCAAAGGGAGCCTCAGCTTATCTTTAATGTTTGAATCTTTTCTGTGAGAATATATTTGCTGCTTATGAAGTTAAAAACAAATAGCACTTTTGAAAATCGAAATTAAAAAAACAAAGTGCCTAGGAAGCAGTGAGGAAGGAGCAGCTAACTTTGCCTTCTGGGAGTCAAGAAAAGAGTCACAGAAGAGAAGCCGTCAGAATTGGATCTTAAAGAAGGCGTTGTCCAGGAAAAGGAAGAGAAAGAAGGCATAGCAGCTTTTATTTTGAGGAATGACCAGACTTTCTATCAACAGTGGGGGTAGGGGTGGGGGTGGGAGTGGGTGGTGGGTAGAGAAAGAAAGGGAGGGAGGGTTATCAGGTAAAGCTGCAAGGATAGATTTAGGGTTGATTATAAGGGGTTTTGATACCACATGATGGAGGTTGAACTTTGTGTACATGAAATTTCAAACACCTAAGGGACATGAGCCTATCAGAGGATCCCTTTTGCAGTCAAATGGAGGATGGACCCGAGGTGGTTATGGAGGCTGCTGAATTGACCAATTGAGAATGAGTCCTCAAATGACCAAGTAGTGTCTGTGGAGATACAGAGAAAGGGCCAGTTGCTTGTTCGGGCTGAGAGCTGCCTCTCAGTATCCACACAACTTGTGTGTGATTACTGATCCCAGCTTTAGGGGTCCCTTCTTCTTTTGTCTTTGGCCCTTGTGCTTTCAGGCTCTGAGCTCCAGGGTGGAACATGTTCTGGGCTAAGTCAGCAACTCATTCTGTTCCCCAGGTCACCTTTCTGGGAGGGGCGCATGGCCTAATGGGGCCAGTCAATCTGTCAAAACCTATTCTGGAGGGCGGGCCACAGTGGCTCAGCAGGCAGAGTTCTTGCCTGCCATGCTGGAAACCCGGGCTTGTTTCCAGGTGCGTCCCCATGCAAACACACAAAAAAAAAACTATTCTGGAACTTTCATAAGTAACTCCCTCCTGCTGGACCAAGTGGTGTGATGATGGGTGCCTGGAGCTGCCCACGACCACCATGCACCCCAGGTGGAGTCGACCCAGGTAAAGCAGAGCCTGTAGATAAATCCCAGCAGACTCTTTTGAGCCCAGACTCAAGTTATAGCTTAGCTAGCTGTGTCCATGGACTGGTCATGAGCCAGTGATTTTTTTTTGGTGGTGTTGGTGATGGGGTGGGGGTGGGGTTCTAAGCCAGTTTGACTGGCTTAATTCGGCTCCAAATGAAGAGCATTCACAGAGTGCCCTTAACGAACAGCAGTGTGGACAGGGGCAGTCTCCGAAATCCACTGCACCGGGTCTCCTGGCAAGTACTGAGAATAAAGAGAAAGACATCCTTAGTCACTGTCAGTCCCCCTCTTGGTCCTAGGATAGGGTCCGGATGAAGGTGTTGGGAAAGACTCGGGACTGGGAGCAGGCAGTTTCCCCTCTGCAGAGCAGTGACAGCCTCCCTGTAGCAGTGACTCTACTCCTGTAGGAGTATGTATGGGAGCTGCTCTGGTGGGTTCTGGTGGGCTCCGGTGGGGTAGGATTAGCTCAAGCAGAGGATGGGTGTTCTTGTATGTGTGATAGAATGGTGTTCTCTCCCCTCCCACATCCCCTTCCTAGGGCAGGCGCTTACCCATCCACCACCTAGTCAAGCTGGGCTCCTGGAAGGGAGCCATTGACAAGTCAGCAAGTCTGTTAGCATATACACACTGGAGTTGGGCAGCCAACACCACAAAATGGGCTCAAAGTTTCAGTCTGAGGGACTCAAACATCCCCAATGCCCCGCCCCTGCCACACACACCCGCATACCCCACCACCCTCTGTCCTTAAGAGACCAGCTGGAACCAGTTGGCTGAGAGCCAGGGCACGGGGTCGGAGCAGAAGGATAAAAACTGAAGGGATAATTAGGAGAATGTAAAAGGAAGGGAGGAAGACCAGAGAAAAGGGGTTCCCTGGTGCCCGGTGAGAGTGGAGAGAGGATGGACAGAGAGGAAATACAATGGGAAAATAAAATAATAGTTTTGCACCCACTCCTGGACTCTTAGCGTAAACATAATCATGAAGGAGTAAATTTTCTTTTCTGGCAGTAGACTCTGCCTTTCCATCCTTCCAACAATGAGGACTGAGTTAAGGGGTCACATAAGGATACACATGAGGCATCAAGGGGCCAAATGAGAATCCCAAATGAGGCCTCACAGAGGCTACATCAAGGGTCAGTTATGAGTTCAAAGGCCTTGGCTCCAGTAATCTGATTTTAACACAATGCCACCTCTCTGCCCTTTTTGATGTCTTTCTGATCCTGCCCACTCATCCATCTTTTCCTTACTTCCCGCCCAAGTTCCCAAGAGATCCTAAAATCTGAAGAGCTCTGAACATTTTCCTCAGTGGGACACCAAAAGCCTCAATCTCTGGCCAGTCTACAAATCAACTGACCTTGAGCTAAGCACCTATGAGCTTGGCAGAGAACAGCAGGGGCGGGGGACTGTGGCCACCTCTGATGGAGGCACTGTAAGCGCAGCAGTCTCGTGTGAAAGGGGCAGGCAATCTCCCAGGCATATTGGGTTCGGCTTGCATGAGGGCCAGTTCTGTCTTGTGAGTGGCCGTCCAGGGAGCCTGGAGCACCTTTGTGTAGATTCAAACTCTGCAGTGTCCCCACGGATATGCATCCATTCACAGCTCTTGAACACCTGATCTCTGAGGTCAAGTGAGGCCAAGTGACCTAAGAGTCCACAAAGCCAGGCTCCTGGGGCCCAGACCTCCCCCACACCATATCAGAGAGGTTAGAGAATGCAAGCCAAGTCATATGCACTATGCTGTTTATTGTCACATGTTACTCATGGGATGGGGATGGGGAAGCCCTCAGGTGGAGAAGTGGAAGGCGGGGAAAAGTGGGAACCATCCATTCTCTGAGCTCTGCCGTTTTTCTGGAATGGCCTCCCAGCTGATGGTGAGAATGTGGCCACCAGCCATAAAAGGAAATGGGACTCCTTTAGATACAGGCACAGTGTTGGGTGAGAAGGTTGGGCACCATCTCATACTTGAATGAATAACCTCCATCAGAGGTGGTGCGGACATGTAGGGGCCTCATGGTCCCTGGGAGGGCAGCACAGCAGGGCTGAGCCCCTGGCACCAAAGAAAGGGGCTGAGCAGGGGTAGTGGCGGCCAAAGGGGCTGGCAAGGGCAGGTCTGATGCAGTGGGCAACCCACAGCCACCATGACAGTAGTGGAAGACGAAGCTCGGCGGGTGCACGATCCACCGGTCCCAGCCTAGCTCCTGGAAAGAGATGTTGAGTGCTGCTCTGTGGCAGTTGGCGTGGGCAGCAGGTTCCTCTGGTGGCCTCTGCAGCAGGCGCAGTGCAGCAGGAGACCAAGGCCAGGGCAGCGGGGGAGTCGAGCGCCGAGCCCTCTCTCCCTCGCTGGGTGGTTTGGCCCTTGTGTGGGCTACAAGGAAGGGCGTGGCCTCAGGCCGTGCTGAGCAGGAGCAGAGAGGACAGCGTAGCAGTAGTACCAGGACGGGGTGGGTCAGCAGAGAGAGAGCCGAGGAGGCCATGTGCAGCACGGCCCAGCGAGGCGGGGCTGGGCCCAATGACATGGGCACGGCCATGGGCCCCTCAGATGACAGTGCCAGCAAGCCAAGCAGGGGCCCTGAGCTATTGGAGGCTGCTATGCCCTGCCTGTCCAGCCCCGTGTGAAACCACAGCTGGGCTGAAGTCACCTGGCGGCTGCGGGTGTGCTGGGACGGCCGGAACACGTATGTGAAGAGGCCCTCTTCAACCTGCTGGGCCAGTTCTCCTGCCTCCAGCTCGTGCTCACAGGTGGCACCTAAGAGAAACGGAAGGAGAGGGAGAGGGCAGCCCCGACTGGCAGGGGCCCGGGACCCCCTCCTCAACAGACATGGGGACTCTAAAGACCCTTGAGGGAAATGTCATAGGCTACCCATTTTTCATTTCATCATTAAAAGATTTACAAAACATGAGATATTACCAACCTTCTTTTTGACGTGGATGTACCAATTAATACTCCCATCAGCAAAGTGTAAGAGGTCCTGCTACTATCTATTTCCACCAGCACTTAGAATTGTTAGACTTAAATTTTTGTCTAGCTGATAGTGTGAAATGGTACCCCAAACAGTATGTACGTGGGCATTTATTATATTACTCTTTATGTCTTTTTGCATGTCAGAAACATTGCATGATGCATTCTTTTAAAATAATCTCATTTTTAAAAAAGGGATGTTAACACCAAAAACAGGAGAAAGGATGTAACTCAGATAAAGGGCAGTCCTTTCCCAGGAAGATGGGCTGCCATCTTTACCCTGACATGTTTGTAAATTATATCAGACACATAGACAGTCGAAGGGCTGACATGCAGGGCTATACTGTTACCTGGATTTTCTCATTATAAACCTCCCAATAATCTGTCCATTTTGCAGAGAAGGAAACTGGGGCTTAGAGAGATGAAGTGACATTCAACCACTAAATGACCAGGCTGGGATTCTTCTGCCTGAGTCCAAAGTCACACTTTCAACCACTTGGCTGCAAGGTGGCTGACATGCAGGGAGGCAGAGAAGTCCTCTCCAAGAGAAAGATGGGCCAGCTTACAAGAAAGCCCACCAGAGAAGGACTTCTTAAGGTCAATCAGTGGAACATGGGGAAGTACATAAGAAGGTGAGATGGAAATTTCAGGGAAAGTAGGCTTATTTCTTTCCCCTGCATCCCTGACATCTTCTCAAGTCTCAGCTATCTGGGGCTGAAGAAACAGAGTTGGGGGCAGGCAGCAGAAGCACAGGTAGGAGGGAAAAGTGGCAGGAGGGAGCCCAACCTCAAAATCTGTCTCTGGGGATCTTTGGTCTCCCACACACACATCTCTTAAATGCCTCATATATGCCAGACTCTCTAGATAAATCACCTATCTCATTTAATTTGAGAAGTAGGCTCTTGGTCATTTTATAGACAGGGAGACAGACACCCAGGGAGGCCCATGCTGTACCACACTGCTTCTCAAAGTCACCCTGCCAGATGCCCACCCTGGTTACCTGTGGCCGGGAAAAGGATAGCCCGGGAGACATCCTCATCCTCTTGCTCTGAGCCCCTGCGCATGAAGCCCCCTGGGGCATGTCTTCGGGGCAGCCGCCTGACTCCAGGATCCCCACCTTCCCTGGTCACTGCTGGGGGACCCAGGGCATCCAGGAACAAGGCCCTCACCTTGGCCAGGACCAGCTCCCGGTCGGCCTCCAGCCCGTGGCAGCCATGGCTGCCCTGTGGGGCCAGTAGCAAGAGGAGCAGCAGTGGCAGTGGGGGCACCATGGCTCGCCT